>JAOTQH010255516.1:0-11591 GCA_025631255.1 Cornus kousa | reverse complement strand
CCTTTGTTTTGATGTAATATATATATATATATATATATATATATATATATATATTGAAGATTGTTAAACATAGTCGCAAATCTAATTAGTTAAAAAATACGGAATAAGTTGTAATTAATGTCTCTTTCTTATTTTTTTATTTTTATTTTTTAATTATAAAACTTCAACTTTAAGACCAAATTACTTTTTAAAATTATTTCTTCTTTCTTTATACCTAATAACCCCCTTTCTTTCCTTTGTCACGTATATTTAACTTTACTTTTTTTCTTTACTTTTAACAATTCTTTTTTAACTTTAGTTCTTTTTGATTGGATATATATGGCTATACTTCATTATTTACTTTCTTCTTTTTTTTGTTCACTTATTTTTTGTTCCAATGGATTTTTTTATTGAATTTTATGTAACTTAATTGAAATAACTGTAAGGGATTGAGTTTTAATTGAAGTAATATTATAAAATTTTACTACAAACGAACCTACATTATTTTACAGTTATAAATTTCAACCAAAGTAGTACGTTCATATGATGAACTTTTTATAAAAGAGTAATGATATGTATGCCGATGAACCTGCCCTCAAGTAGAGTAATTCAGTTTTTAAAATTTTCAATTTTATCAAATAGCACCTAATTAGTAATAAATTAAGACAGTATTTCTCTTTCAAAGTGTTTAAGTGTAATGATATGTATGTTGATGAACCTGCCCTCAAATAGAGTAATTTAGTTTTTAAAATTTTCAATTTTATCAAATAGTACCCATTAGTAATGAATTAAGATAGTATTTCTCTTTCAAAGTGTTTTCGGTCGATAATAGAAATAGTTAATAAAATCGATTTAGAGCTCTTAAATTCCTAGTTTTTTCTTAAAAAATTAATTACTAGATTTAATTTTTAAATTGATATTATATATTACTTTTTATTTTAAGTGTTTTTTTAACGGTAAATTATAAATTTATTATCTATTCTTCAATCCAACCGAAATAATAATAATAAAATTTTTTTAATAATGCACAATCCCTTCTTTCATCCATCATTTCTTTCTTTCCTTCTATCCTTTTTTTTTTTATTTTTTTATTTTATGCCGAACTGAGTTAATCTAATCTAACGTTGGACAAATAAGTTGACATCACTCTCCTCATTCATTCCATTATTTCCATCTCTCTCATCCACTCCTTTCCATGATCCATCCACTACCTTTCCTCCCATCCCCTTTATTGCTCCAACCAAACAATGCGTCGACTCTTTTACCCTTGAACGATGATTTGTCCGTCACATAAAGATTTCTCACAAACCGTCACGCACTCTCCGTCTTCATAAAGCAATCAGAGAGAGACCTTTTCGTCTCCAAACGCTTAGCATTTCTCCGACTACAAACTCAAATTCCACCCAAATTGATTCTCTCACTCGTCGTTTTACTCCAATCAAACCCTAAATCTGATTTTCACTGACAGGTCAGTTTTCAATTCATCTTATATACAAAACACTTAGATACATATACATATATATTTATATCTATTTATTTGGTATATATATGACCTTGAAGATCTATGTTACTTTTAACGGATCGGTGGATTACATAAAATGATTAAATTACTTTGATGTTATTGCAGGGTTTGAATAATTTGATCATCTTGATTGTGTTGGAGCAGATCATAAAGTTAGATCAGTAAACAAATAGATCAGCCATGTTTAATCGAATGTTTGGGAAACCTAAGCAAGAGGCAAATACTGTAGCAACGTTAGACAAATTAAATGAGGTATGATTTTTAACGGATTCTGTAACCATGAATTGGTTTCTTGATTTAATTGATTTTACATATGTTCTTGTGGTCCATGTAAATTTTTTTTGGCAGAAGTCACTATACAATCTATATGGGATTTCAGATTTAAAAATCATAATTTATCGATTTATTTTATTGATTTTTGATATAAAATTGTTAAATTGTTCATCAGGAATCGTCTAAATGAACTTCTCTATTGTGGTTAATGTGAAATTGACATGGGTATATGTAAATTACACCTTCATTCAACTTTTGTTTTTTTTTTCCTTCTTCTTCTAGATTTACTGGACTGCACATATTTTATATGTCATGCTTATCCATCTCAATGCTTGATGTTCATCTTATTATTGATAGTCTTGCTCATCAAACACCATTGCATATATTTGCATGTATAACGTGCAAGGTGCTAAACAGAAGTGATCAATGTTGTTGGAAAGTAGTGAATAGAGATTGGCAAATTATTGAGTTAATATGGTCCAAAGATTTGATTAATTATGCAGACTTTTTTACATTATCCACCTTGGAAAAATTTGGTCATGCAGAATGCTTTAAACTTTAACAGTGGGTATTAGCCTGGCTGATGCTGCTAGCATAAGACTTATTATTCTTATTCCTCTTATATTAGATTAATAATTGTATTATGGGAGTCACAGTTTTCCTAATCTACTATTAGATGAACCATTCTTTGCATGCTCATCATGCTTTCCAGATTTTATCAACTTGACATCCACACATTCAAATTTTATACCATAAAATAACTTTGATTTCAAGCATATTGATGGGGCATCTTCTAATTTTCGTGCTACTTGAAATTTCATTAGTTTGGAATTTATGACAGGACAGTGCAGTCCAATGGTGGATCGTTTACTTGAAATTAAATGGATTTAGGTAATTTGATGGGTATTAAGACTTGATTTATTATTAGGACTTGTCGTATGGAGGGTTTAGAACTATTTTCTTGACGCCAATGACATTTTATTTGAACCCGATTAACTGAACAGGCTCTCTGGTGTCTGTCTGCTTTGGTCAATTATTTTACTTATCCTTTATTACCTAAGGAGGCTGGAAATTTTTGTTGCATATAGGCGTCTTTTGTTAGGAACTGGGACCTTCTTTAGTAATCAATTCCTTGCCATGTCAGCAAGCAATAAGGTGTTTCTTTCCCCATCAAGGGGCTAATTTATATTTTTCATGACAACAGAATGCTTCTTGCTAGCTTTATTGCATCATTTTCCTTCCATTTGCTAAAATATTGTTTTGGTACTACATGCAGACTCTTGAAATGCTAGAGAAAAAGGAGAAAGTTCTTATAAAGAAAGCTGGTGCAGAGGTTGAAAAGGCGAAGGAATTTACTAGAGCTAAGAACAAAAGGGGTACGATCATAATAGTTTGTAATAGTTACCTGTGAAAGAACACATTTTGTTTACGGGTTTTTTGAAAACTACTCAAGATAGATTAAGGCTCTCTGTTCTTCTCCACTAGAATGTCGAATTAGTAGCTTGATTTACAGGCTAGATGCTTTAGAGTGGTATTTTATCATGTTGATTCCTTAATGAGATGATTTCATTCTATTGTGCTTTATGTTACATGTCAAAGGGGTCCAATTTGTTGAGTTTTGTTTTGTGTTGGGTAATTTTGTCTTTCACGAAATTGAATCATTCAAACAGATGACGTCCTTTTCTTTATAATGTTTCGTTTCCTCTATCTAGTAGTGTTTCTATCTAAATGATGAATATGTACCTTCAAATTAAGGGTTACAGTATATCATTAGTAGGATGTCCAAACACCCTTGAAGTCATCTGACTTCTCACTTGATCTTGGTTCATTATATTTAGTTTTCTCCATATTTACTCTCCTAACAATTATTTGTTTTGCCTTTTGTAATGATATTTCCTGTTAAAATAGTTCACAGGAAAGTGATTATGGAGCTTTTCTAGAAGTTATATTGTTCGTAATTACCTCCTACTCCTATTATTTTGCTCCTGCTTCCCGCTTCCATATCTTATAATCCCAATCTTGACTTATTCACCATGATTATGTTGTGTTATCTTGATCTAGATGCTATGTCATCTGCACTTTGGTATTTGGAATTCTGTTTATGCATCAATAATATGAAAAAGGAATGATGCAGTAATTATGACAATAATGACATTATGTTGCTCTTTCTTTTGAATTGCTAATTCTAAAGATGCATTTGCAAAAGCTTTTGCTATTTGTTTTACGGGAAAAATATCACTTACTCCCTCGAGGTTAGGCCTAATTACAGGTGTTACCCCAACGTTTCAAATATTACAACACCTTCCCTCAATGTTAGCTCAGTCATAACACTTTTCCCCTCCTAGTGAAAGTCAACGTTGGTCAATGACCCTTTTTTGATGACGTCAGCCATTTTGAGGGTGAAAGACCACATTTTCCCTAAGAAAGATTGCAAAGACATTTACATCCTATTTTGTAATAAAATTACTTATATACCCTCAATAGAAATAGAAAACAGGAAAAACAATAATGATTAAAATACCCTCTGTTATCATTTTACCCATAGACCCATTTATTCTCTCTGAATATGGAGACTCTTGTTGAATACAGGACCATCACCAACCACTTCTTTCACTCCATCACCACCTCCATTTTTCTCAAGACCCATTTCTTCTCTCTTATTCAGAACTCCACCAACACAACCAGCATCATCATGGTCATCATTAATCAAAGCATCATCATTCTCTACTCCTCTTCCTCCAAATACCTTAAATCCCAAATTCCTTAAACCCTAAGCCCCTTCCCTTTCTCTCTCCTCAAAACCACATTCGTCGCTGCTGTCGCCACCACCGCCCTTTTCATCACCACCCCATTTCACCCCACCCGCCGTCGAAATCGCACCGTTTCAGAGCACGTGAGAGAAAATGCAGATGGATTTGGTGGTGAGGACAATCGGCCAAACCAAACCCAATCCTCTGACCTCGCCTGCGCAATCGATCGGTTCCTCCACAAACACATGGCAGATCGCTGCTGGAATCGATGGACGCTGTGAAGGTACAGACCTCATGGTCATCGGAATCCAGAGAGCCGCCCCATCGTCGCCGATGAGGTAAGTATGGCAATGGTGACGGGAGTGAATAAGTGAGCATTGTGTTTCTGATTTTATATTGAGTAATGAGTTAGCCCCATCGTCACTGATGAGGTAAGTACGGCAACGGTGACGGGAGTGAATAAGTGAGCATTGTGTTTCTGATTTTATATTGAGTAATGAGTTAATTGTGGTGGTTGTGGCTTATCGGGGAGGAAAAAAAAATAAAAATTTGTGGTGGTTGTGAGGGTGAAGGTGGGGATGTGGTGGTGTCAGTGGCAGATCATGCCGGAATACGTGGTCGCCTGGGTGGAGATGGTGTCACTGGTTTGGGAGCGGGGATTGTGGTGGTTGTGGGGGCTGTATGTGGTTGTTGTTGTGGAGTTGGGAGTGGTGGTGGTTGTGGTGGTGTAACTAGGCCGATTTTGATGTGTTCAACAATGTTGGCAAGTTCAGGTCTGGGATCAGATCAATCTAAGGCTCCTAATGTGTATATGGTTGGGTTGGTTCAATAAGGGGATTAATTGGAAGCCTTTGTTGAAGTTCAGTCGCAAAAATATATATGGTTTGCATACATATTGGTGGTGGTGGGTAGTGGGTTTTGGGCTAAGAGGGGCGGCCGAAGTTGGTGATCGTTGGTAGTAGAAATGGAGATCCTTCGGTGCTGTCAATGGTGAGAGACAGAGGTGTAGCTTTCCCCCAAAAGAGTGATTAACCCTATATATATATACACACACATACATATATCAGTGAACATATATGCGTATATATCACAAAATTTCTATAAAGAAGTAAAAAAAAAAATCATAAATTCTATTTGCTTCCACCAGTTCAGATCTTACCAGTTCAAATCTTCAACTTAAAGGTATTGATAAAGTTGAAAGAATTCCGTTTGGTTGCAGAGAAAATGCAAGAAAATGAAGCAGATATACACATATGTATAGAAAAGCTTTAGGTTGGATAACTGGGTCAGGTGCACAAGAAGAACTGAGAATCAAATTACAGAGGATTGAATTCTAAAGGTCACGGGTAGAAGTGTCACTTGATAAAATAATTTCACAACATATCATATTAATATAATAATAGAGGGTATATTAGTACTTGCACATGAATTTCAAATGGAACCCACTGCCATTTACATGGGAGGGAGGTCACTGTAATTTTTGAAAACATTAGGGGTACCGTGTGTAATTAGGCCTAACCTTGAGTGAGTTAAGTGATATTTTCTCTTTGTTTTACTTTTTCGTTTTGGAATATTCTAACTTAATGCTCTTATTCAGCGGCAATACAATGTTTGAAGAGGAAGAGGCTCTATGAACAGCAAATTGAACAGCTTGGAAATTTTCAATTGCGCATTCACGATCAGGTGCTCTTGTAGTGTTTTGTTATGAAACATTCTAATCTTTTGTTAATCTGTTCAGTATATTTCATAAAGATATTTGTAAATTTAATAATGTTGCCTTTGTATTTCAGATGATAATGCTAGAAGGTGCAAAAGCGACAACGGAGACTGTTGATGCTTTGAGAACTGGAGCATCTGCAATGAAAGCCATGCAGAAGGCAACGTAAGTTGCATCTCACTATATTTATCTTCCACTGAGTTGCATTATCCAGAATATACTATCAGCCCATTGTTGCGTTATCCAGAATGTATTTGAATTCTTATAAAATTGAACTCTTCAATCCACAAGAATTCTTTCCTAGTAACAGTCTTTGGGCAAACCTTAGCTTTTTTAAAGAATAGCTTATTTCCTCCTATTTCTAAATCTATTGAAGAGAGCAGCTGCATAGAAAGTAAAGATTGGGTCTTTTGGCCTGGGACCCATGAGCATAATTTATGGATTCATGAGAACTTTTGTTTTGGGAAGTATGGGTTGACAAGCATGAGGATGCAAGGTTTGAGTCTTATAATAATACTAAAGTTTGTGTCTGTCTCTAGTCTCACACTCCTAGCATCCATATAGTTGGGGCCAGCAACGGGTCATGGCATTTAGGGTAGCTTCTGTACATTGAGCTGGAGGAAATGAGAAAAGTTTCCGATGGAAATGCAGCCAGATCCTGCTCAAAGAGAGGACACTTTGAATTATCCACTTGGAACCTTTCTGCTAGGATTGTTGTAAGAGGGTGAGCATTGCATGTAATACTCCATATAAGAATTTTATATCTTTAATATGTTGGCTTTCCATAGCTTTTCTCATTTCTGAGCTTTTGAAACGGACTTATTTGAGAATTCACCAGAAGAAGATAGGAAGATCCCATCTTGTTAGGAAAATCAAATACAGGGGAAGGGATTATCTTTGGTGCAGGCAATAGATAGTTGATTGGAAAATGCTTGTAGCCGGTCCTCTCCCCATAGATGAGCTTCTTCTTCTTCTTCTTTGTTGATAAGTCTCTCCATAGATGAGCTTCTGAATATTAGATCAGCTCTAGCTGAGAGGAGCATCAAATCACGGGATGGAATTGCTTTGAGATTTTCTCAAAATGACACCCAAGTATTTGTCTTAAAATGAACAGATTTACCATTAGGTCCATTACCAATGGTGATACCTGCCCCTCTAGAAATAAGTTATCTGCAGCTTAGGGTGCCTTCTTTGGATACGAGTTTAAAGGGTTCTCCCTACAGGCACGAATAAGAATCTTCTTTAATATTATTGCTTTATATTGCGTCAAACACAGCTCGATTTTACATGCTATGTAGGATAGATCTATGGACCCATTTTTAGATTAATATTTGGCATGCTCATTATTGTTGAAGAGAAAGTGCATTTGAGACTACTACATGTCAATCTAGTGTTCAGATCTTGGTCTATGGCATTTGCAGCCTCAATGTAAGCAAGGTGTGCGACCCCGGACAGGTTGGTGAGTTGAAGGGTCAACTCAAGCTCAACCTGAGGTATATAATTTTCAACCTAGGCCTGGACTCAACCTGACCGTAAACCCGAGGAGTCTAACCCGAACAGAACCTGTCAGGTTATGGTAAGGTTGTTGGGTTTATTGGGTTTGTAGTCAAAACTTCAAAAATAGAAGCAAATCAAAATCTATAAGTATTATTAAATCAGTGGAGCACAAATTAAAAACTAGATCAGCAAAATTCTTTCCAAACAATAACCACAATTATGAATTGTCTACGAAATATTTCATAATTACTAGTTGTCTACGAAATATTTCATGTTTGTAATCTATATCACAAAGTGTAAAATTCTTTCCAAACAAAAACCACAATTATTGATTGTCTACGAAATATTTCATAATTATTAAGTGTCTACGAAATATTTCATGTTTGTAATCTATATCACAAAGTTGATCAGCTCATAACAAGGTGGAGATCAACCAACGAGAAGGAATTGAGGTTTCGACCATGCTAGATCTGGTTGCACAACATCTGTGCGGTTAGGCTTAAATTCTGTGTGTGTCCACTGACAGAAAGGAGCCGAAGTGTGGAAGTGCCGAATAGCTACCAGCCAACTACTCAAAACCCAAAAGCCTAATGTTTCTTGCCTTTTTATTTTTTATTTTTTATCCCCCTTTCAAAAAAGTGTTCTTTCACAAAACTCTCATTAGTAGGTTAGAAACTAAACAAAATACTCGTGAATAGGTAAACAACCTTAAAACTCCACGATTCTGAAATTTTGAAATAATGTATCATAATGTTGCAAAAATAATACTAAGAGAGTTTTATGTTCAGTTATATTATAATTTTGAAATATTAAGCATGTTCGATCATATGTGTCAGATATATATCAATACCCGTGTTGTAGTGTTGTGCATCAAACATGGGTACATTATGGATCTTTTAGGAATTCATGCAAGTATAACATACCTTTCTCTATATATCATGAATAAGAGATGTACCTTCTGCTAATTCATTGCTCTTTTACAAATTTGCTACTACTTAGGTAGGAAATTTTCCTTTTTATCATGTTCATCTGATAGCTTCTTGAAAAACAGGAACATTGATGATGTGGACAAAACGATGGATGAGATCAATGAGCAGACTGAGAACATGAAACAGATTCAGGAGGCATTGTCAACACCCATTGGTGCAGCAGCCGATTTTGATGAAGTATGGTTTTTATAGTTTTGGAATTATATATGATGCAATTCTTCCTTTGAAGAAAAATACAATTTACAGCTGTGTTATTACAGGACGAACTCGAAGCAGAGCTTGAAGAACTGGAAGGAGCTGAGTTGGAAGAACAACTTCTCCAGCCTGCCACTACTGCCCCTGCTGCTCCAGTCCATGTGCCTGCGGGTAGGCAGCCAACACGTCTAGCTCCTCAGAAGAACACAGCTGAGGATGATGAACTTGCAGCGTTGCAGGCAGAAATGGCACTTTAAAGAGAGGTCATTTACACTTTTTTTTTTAAAATTTTTTTTTAATTTTTTTTTTTTATATATATTTTAATTTTTTATCTTTATCTTACAATTATGTTCCTCAGTTTTTACTGCTGAAGTAGTAATAGCACTAAATTCTCATTAAAATTCGAAAGTCATTCCTTAGGGCTACTGGGATTGAGGCATTTGCATGCTTGGGAAAGATACCATTTCAAGGCACAGTTATGGATACATCTTTGTAATGAAAAAGGAGGTTCCACATAAAAAGATTAAAGAATTCTAAGTTGATGACTTATCTCTTGTAATTCTAAAGATAATTGCAGGCAGTGTTTGGATGCCCTCCCAAACTGATTGACTTGGCTTGTACATAACACGTAAAAAAGAAAATATATCTTGTATATAATGTTGAACTACCAATTGCCGCAAAAGTTTGCTGTTAAGGAATGAGTCCAACAATGCATATCCAAGTTCTTTTCCAAGATCCTTGTAGCCTAATCGTATCTTCTCTCCCTCACAAAGTGGATGGTGAGGATTCGAGTCCCCAAAGGGGAAAACTAGGCGTGTGTGTGTGCGCGCGCGCGTGTTTATTGCTGATAAAACATATATATGTATCCAAGTTCTTTCAATATCCTCTTTCACATGCTAGATGATCTCCCATGGAGAGGACATGCACACCAAACATAGAACAGAACTAGGGAACAAATGTAGAGGTGGAGACTTCAACCTAAGACCTCCCGACTAAGGTTTTGATACCATGACTACCAATTGCTCCAAAAGTTCAAGATGTTAAGAAATGGACCTGACAATGTTTATCAAGCTGCAATACATAAGTAGTTGTACGAGTCCTTTTGTGCTGATTAAACACATTTTTCTGTTGCATGTTCTAAACTTAAAACAAATTTGAATGGTTTTGTTTCCATGTGGTGTCTAGTCGCCTTTTCTTTTTTACTCTCTTCGTTTTTATATTAGTCAGTGAAACTTTGAAATTGTAAATGATCTGAACGGAGATTTTGTTGCATTGGCATGTCGAAAATAATTTGATTCAGTTTTATTGGTTGTCCTTGCAGTTATCAGTACCAAATCAGAAGAGATCGCGCGAAGATTGGTTGTCCTTGGGGCTGCCTTTGCTTTCCATTCCAGATTTTAATTTTCTTGGTGTGCATTCTCTAGTAAGTAAAACATTGTACAGATGCCATTAAAAGAAAATTATATTTCATCTTAAAATCTGGATTCTACCTCGGTAGTTTTCCAAACAAGTTTGTGAATTTTTATTCATATATTTTTCTTGGAACATGTAATGATATTATCCAATTTCAAGAATTCTTAAAATAAATGTAAAAATCTACTCAGAATGGAGACTGCTGCACCCTTTTGGCTCCTTTAAATTGAATTTGTTACATTTTACTCCACATTTTACTCATACAATGAAAGAAGTGTTCTTTTGCTTTTTTCAGAAGTGTGTTCATGTCACCCTGATTGTAATACCATTATATGCTATTAATTGTGATGAGATCAATTGGACATGGGCTGTCAGTTCCAGGAAATGAAATCCCAAGTTGCAGGAAGTAACAACTTGCTTCCCTTCATTTTTGGAGAATTACACGTCTTTGCAACTAAATTATATGGTCTAAATTTAAGGCTTTTGTTTTTTAGAAAATATTTTCATTTTTTAGGTAAAATATTTTTTTTCTTTTTATTTTTATTTTTATTTTTCGCAAAGGCGTAAGTCGAGATTGAAGTCTCAAACACCAGAAGATCATTCTATTCCATTAGATGATTAAGAGAGTTCTCTTATTATTATTTTTCCTTCTCTTTTCTTTTTAATTTTCTTTTGAAAGTTCAACATAGTTTTGCAGATCATTCTACTGCATTAGATGATTAAGAGAGTTCTCTTATGACAAGCAATAACCTATCCTATCCATGGCATGATTCTCGATATTAGTCACAGTGTACTAACGATATCAGACCTCTTTTTAAAGGGTTACTAATTGATACGTCGTAAATTGACCGATAGAGGGAGTAAACTATGCATCGGGGTCGCGTATTGACATGGAGCAAACTATGCATCGGGCTCTCACAACATTCCGCACTATTTAGACTCGAAATAACAATTTATCACTCTTTACGTGGAAATTGACATCTTCAAAATGGTGTCATTGGTACACTGAAAGTCTTTATTTTATCCTCCGTAGAGAATAGAGATACAATTTTCTGCACAAGCAAACATCATCAACTTCTGACTTGTGCATGCGACCAAATTAAAAGGTCTCTCTCTTAACCACCCAAAAAAAAAAAAAAAAATGAAAAACAACTTATTTGAAGGTTTAAGCGTCAAAGAGTTCGGCAAGAGACTTCATTAAAAAAAAAAAAAAAAAAAGAAAAAAAAGAAAAAAAAAAAAAAAATAAAAATAAAAA
>JAOTQH010255495.1:0-11591 GCA_025631255.1 Cornus kousa | reverse complement strand
GTCATGCTTTGTGTTATTAACATGTTGTAGTACTCTTCTATAGGTTGCATTTTCTTTTCTTTTGTATTGTTTAATGTCATTGTATTAGTGGAGAATTGTTTAGCATTTCTTCCAAATTTTAGATCGCATGCAAATTAAATTATTATTGTTGAGGAGTGTGACCTCAACAATTGGAAAAATAAAAAATAAATTAGCGACATAATGGATGATGAGGTTAACAAGAAAAAATTGATTTTAAAATTTTATGATTAGTGTTCCAAGCAAATCAAGGAAAAAGTTCCAAAGATGGACTAACTGTTGTGGTTTTGTGGAGTTTGTTATTTGGTAACTTTAGTTTTTTAATTTGTTTTTGATTCATTTGGTTTTGGACTCTATAAAAGGCAAGTTCTTGTGACTCTATATATATAAACTTTAATAAAATTGGGACTCTATATATATAAACTCTAATAAGATTTTAGGGTGGGAAGAAAAGTGAGAAGAAAAGTGAGAGGATCATCATACGTGTTGTATGATTAATTTGTGCCAACATAAGAGAGAGCAATTGAGAGAGACTGAGAGAAAATTCTCCATTGTAATTCTTCATCTTTTTCATAGTGAATTTGTTTGGTGCTCTCTATGGATGTAGTTCTAAAATTTGGATGAACCATGTATATATTGTGTTATTGTATGTGAATTTTTATTTATTTATTTATTTATTTATTTTTCTTCATGATTGCTTGATTATTCCTTGAATAACATTATTTATTTTGCGTTTCCGCCACAACAACTGGTATTAAAGCATCCGGTTGATTGTGTAGCAACTCCAACAACTGGTATCAGAGCCTTTGGTACGTTGAGAACCTAGGGACATAAGGTGTTTGACGAAATTCTGAAAGTCTTTCGATCAGATCTGTTCGTTCAAGTGGGAGTAATAGAATCAAAAAATAAGACATCCACATCTTTAATCGAGAAGTTCAATGGCATAAACTTCGGTTTCTGAAAGATGTAAATAGAAGACCTCTTGTTTCAGAGAAATCTGTACCACCTTTTAGGAGAAAAGCTAGAGGATACAAAGGATGCAGAATGGGAATTACTTGACAGGAAGGCTCTTGGCACCGTCAGATTGACGTTGTCAAAGTCAGATTGAAGAACGAGAAGACAACAAAGTCTCTCATGACAGCTCTTTCTAGTATGTATGAATAACCTTCGATAGTGAGGTGCACTTGATCAAGAAATTGTTCAACATGAAGATAGTTGAAGGTGGTAAGTTCAATGAATATCTAAATGCGTTCAACGAGATAGGGGCCATTATAGTCTGTTGATATCGACTTCAAAGACAAGGTCCGAGCACTGATAATTCTAGGGCAGTTACCCGAGAGTTGGAGTGGTATAGTTATAGTGATCAATAGCTCGGGAAGACCAAGTTGAAGTTTGATGAAGTTGCGAGTATAATTATGACTGAAGGAATCAGAAGGCAAACAACAGGGGTTTCCACGAGTGGTTCGGCATTTAATGTTGAAAGCAGAGGCAAGAGTTCAAACAAGAAGAAGGGCAAGGATAATATAAACAGAGGTAGATCCAAGTCAAGGAATGGAATGACACAGTTTCAAAATTTCAGGAATTCCACATATATCAGTGATGTTGAGTGTTAGAATTGTGGAAAAAATGACATTACCGCTCGTTTTAACTCTGAATTGGTCCATTCTTGAGTCTAAATTGACCGCGTCGAAACGAACTTTCCGATGGTACCAATTAGAGCTTCATATTCCTCTTATAGCTCAATTATTATTAGTATTTTGTTGTTCTATGTGTAAAATCCAGGAGATATTTGACAATCCAAGGAATTTTTTTGGTGGACGAGCTCTGCCAGATCGGTGGTGGAAGAAAGAAAATCGCCAGTGAAGTCGCCTCCACCGCTGCGCGAAGAGAGAGAAACGATGCTACAAAAATGACCTAAAATCTGATATGCGACCTTATATACGTGATATGAGCGCTACAGTTAAAAATTGTTTTGGTTTGGTATCAGATATGAGAAAGTGGCCCGCTACAGTACCCGTATCAACTGATATCACCATTTCGTTGATATGGGTTTTGGCCCAAAAATGAAAATGTTTTTGCACTGTTGGATATCATATCAGCCCGCTCCAAACATGATATTGGCCCAAAATCGAAACCAAAACACCATAACAATATCAGATATGGGCCTCCAAACAGGCCCTTAATGTTAAAAATAAATAAATAAAACTCTGCAAATAAAAGGAATATAAAAAATAAAAAGTGCAAAACACTCAGCCACAAAGCAGTAAAGCTTCTTGGATTCGCAAAACAATAAAACTTCAAAAAACTTAAGCAAAGCAGTTGATTTGGTATGTATTGGATGTTCTGGGGTTGTTGGTTACAGGTTCAATACCTACCTGGTGGGCATGGTCCACATTTTAGTTGAGGTCTTTTGGTCTGCTTTGTGGATATGTAGGGTTTTTTTTCATTTGGTCTGTTGTTATTCTGTTCTTTGAGTGGTTTCCTTGCTGTTATGTTGTTGTATTCCTGTTCTATGTTTCTTTCTTGATTTCTTTAGCGTTTGATATATGTTACTTTTGGTTTTGGTATGCGTTGTTTGTTTGTCTTGCTTCAATTTTATGCCTCTTGTGCTCATGATCAAATATGCTGTTGTAACTCACACATTTGTTCTACTAGTGTCTCCTATTTGTTATTTAACAGCTTCATAATCTCCATTAAGCTACAATATTATGTGGTCTTACTGATAAATGGGAGTTTGAAGAGGAAGATTGGGCAAGGAGATTGTTTTGGCAAGGGCAAGTAGAGCCAATTATGAAGGCATGAAGGCCTTTGGATCCTCTGCTGTAGCTTTCTATAATGTGCTCAACATATCTAATCTTGATTCAACAAATTAATTCGAAGTAGCATGTTGAAACATGATCACTTCTAGCGTGTTGAAACATGATCTAATTGTGTATCGAAAAGAGGTTTTAACACCATTATGTTGTTGAAAAGAGATCTAAACACAATAGTTTGAAATGGGTAAATTTGCACAAAGTGATTATAGTTTTATTCCAGGTTGTGTACAAAAAGCATATATGCAAGGGTTTTGGGAGAAGACATGCATTTTCTACCTTCTGTCGTTGTATTTTGCAATGACATAATCAATGATGTGAGATAAATAAAAATTTGGACTTGCAGGGGTAAATATTTTATTATTATTATTTTATTAATACATACTCACGTGCATCCACGCCCACACTCCTCAATTTTCCGATTTGTGTCTGGATGAAAAAACAGTGAAATTTCATTCAAGTTAACCCTTTCAACTTAACAATTATACTTTCTCCAAAATTGAATCAGAATGACTAACATTTATTTTTTCATCACTGGGACAGCATTTGGTGCAACCAATTTCGTCATCATAGATTATGTAGAAATAGAAAATAAGAGCACTGCTTGCAGCTGAAACGGCATAGAGGAACAAGGCGGTAGGCATGCCCAAGGATGGTGCGAATTGGTACGCTATAGCAAGCACTGTGGCCGTAAATAGGAACCATATTGCATAATTCAAGTAGTCTCTTCTGAGTGATAATCGTTGGGACAATGACACCCAGTATTCTAATGGCACGAAAACAAAGTATACTAAGAAAAGGAGAGCTAGCATGGAATAGTGGCCATGAACATAAGCCCTGTAGGTTGCACCAATACCATTGGCTGCCCAAAACATGTAAATAAGAAAGTGGAAAAGGCTGGTGGTTTCGGTAGCGCATCGGTGGTTAATGTGAACCGTTGTGATTGCCATTTGCAGGACAGAGTTGCTATGATTAGTGAGAGGAGAAGCAGCGAAAGAAGATATTAACAGTGGTGGCCGGGTGTGGATGGTATGAGTTTCAGGAGTAGCTTGTTTTATATGGATGGCCGGATGGGTGTGGGCTCTGAGCAATTGCCCTGAAATTACCAAGAACCAGTCATGCCTATAAACGCGGATTCTTTTTCAACTACTACTTTTTGAAAATAATAATAATAATAATACTCAGACTAAATTTTGGAAGTTGACCAGAAATTTCTTGGGAAGTAGATGGAAAATGCAGGGCGTCTCCTTTTCTCTCTTGAATGTTTGTAAGAAAATAACAAAGCAGCAGTGGGCCCATTTTACCAAAAGATGGAAACAAATTTAAGCGTTTAATGTTTATGAACTACTCCAATTAGACTTATTTAATTTTAATTGTTTTTATTGTTATATTTAATAATATTTATAATATTACAATTTATAGAAAATATTAATGTAATTTAAAATTTGTATAATTTAGGATAGTATTTAATTTAAAATTTTTATAATAACTTCCAAACAAAAAAATTTAGTTCCTTCCTTCTTACTTTCTCTCCACACCTCTTCTTTCCTTCCTACCAAACCCAGCTAGTAAATAAACTAAGCTTGATCTCATTTACTGCCTTTCATGCCATCAATATCGAAAAATAATTACAAGACTAATTACTATAAATTTGAAAGCTTTAATCATATCAAAAATGCATTTTGTACATTGAAAATTAGAAAAGGAGAACCAATTTTTTTAAAATATATATATATATATATATATATATATATATAATAAAATAAAATGAATTGAAAATTAAACCCTTGAATGGGCAAGAAAAGAAAGCATAGACGCGCAAGAAATATTTGATTCCTTAAAGGTAAGGACATGGGAAAGATTAAAGGGAATTAGAAAAGGCCAGAAACAACTGCATTCAAAGAGATTGCGATTCCAAACCCAACAATAAAGGAACATCTTTGCCAAATCAACCTCTCACAAAATGCTAACCCAAGTACATGTAGGAAGGTCTTCTGTCCACCCATAGTCCAAAACCTAATATTTTCTTCTTTTTCTTTTTCTAACCTTGGTGGTTTGGGCTCACATCATCTCTTTAAACAATATTTCATGGATTGTGTTAAACTGAAATTGCATGAGTTGTTTTATCTTAATAATAGCCATTGCTTGTTCATCCTAAATATAATGTGAGCCATATACCGGAGTATAAACATTCATAACTCCCACTGCCGTAAGGAATGTCACGCGCCATATATCGTAAACTAGACTCGGCAAAGCTGAATCCTACAATCGTATCCCTCGATGAAGCTAGACTTCGCAAACCATACACCACTCCAAGATATCAAACTATTACATTAATTTTTATAATTACAATTAAAGAAGTCACACGGAAAGTGTGTGAAGTTGGCATTCAGGTGCTACTAAAAAACTTTCAAGAGAGGTTTGACTTAGCAGTGCTGCAAGAATATTAGCTCCGTTTATACGCTTGACAGGACATAAATTAATTTGTTCTCAACATTACAATTAAATATAAAGTACACTATAAATTATAATGGTCACTTGTCATGATACCTTTCTGGATAAATTCTTCAATCCACATCCAACGCATTTAAGTATGACCGTTCCTGTTGATGGATCTGGCTTAATGACAAATTTAACGCCCAGAAAGTCTCTGATGTTCCTGAGTGTTTCTATGCTATATGGCGAGAGCTTTCCTACGCGAACCTTAGAAACATCTTGCGGACATAATGCACAAAGAAGAAACAACAATCCCTGTAACCAAATACGAAAGCAACACCTATCGGTAAAACTCAATGAAAAATATATGAAGGGCACATCCCCAATATAATGAATCTCAAAAGAGGGTTTATTTCCTTGTCAAACAAAGAGAAGTTCATTTGGCAAATGTTGACAAAGATTGCATCTTACGAGATATACTATCAGCTTCATTCTCCAATTAATAAATTCATTCCAAAGTTGATTTAGCATTCTAATTTGGTTTATTGACTAGGAAATTTTCACAATAGAACACCCCCAAAAGACATTAAACAGTTAAAAGATTTGAGCCCCTTAACAGCACTGCTCACAATATCCTTTTTGCTTACACTTTATAAGAATGTATATAGAAATTTACATAAAGATTTTATCATTTTCTTAGTATACAAACCAATACAAGTAATTGGTCTAAATTTGGATTGTTTACTGCTCATTGGCAGGCAAAAACCACGAGGGGAAATGATGGAGAGAAAGAAGAGAGATGACCAATAATATTTTGAAGTAAAAGTTAAGAATTCATAGTTGAGGGTAAAGGAGCAAATCTTGCATGCCATTGAGGGATGATAAATTAGTTGGGACTTCAAATGGTATACTGCAGCAGCAAAGCTTTTCCCATATTTTGAAGGATTCAGAATACACATGAAGTGATTCATCTAAATAGTTAATTTGACAAACATATGGCCATTTCGCTTCCAAATCAAGGGGAGTACCCTAGTGGTATCTCTATTTTTTTTTTTCATTGGCAAGAAACACTCACACACCCACTTTTTGCCCCTATGGGGACTTGAATCATCAACCTTCTACTTTGGAAGGTGAGGAAGTACCATTAGGCTACAAGGCCCTTGGTATCTCCCCTATTTCTTTTTTCTTTTTTTCGAAATATATCTCCTCTATTTCTTTTTTTGATTAGTAGTATCTCCTCTATTTCTCAAAGGGGAAGGTGAGGGTTCAAGTCTCATTAGGGGCAAAGCCGTGTGAGTTTCTTGCCAGGGGGAAAAAATTATCTTAACCAAAACATTCATTTAAGAGACAAAATTAAAAAGAATGTTGATATTTACAAAACAAAATTGGAGTAACTTCTGTCTAATTAAGTTTCCACATTCACCATCCACTGAAGATTTTTAGATCATGTAATAATTAATAATAATAATAATAATGTAGAGAAAATAAAAGGATACCATATTTTAAAATACAAACCTGGTGTGTCGAATCTACCACTCCCCCTTGCTCAATCTCTCCAAGTAGTACAGAAGCAATTTGTTCACCTATATCCTCTGGAGGTGTTAGTTCTTTCTTTTCTTCATCTTCAAATTCATCCTCTTCAACCCCACGTGCATAAGAAACCGCAGTATCAGCAGAGATGAAGCAACCAGAGGTAGTTTCAGCAACTACTGAAATTCCATAACCGGGTGACCTGCCATAAATAATCAATATCCAGATGAGACTAATCATGACTAGCATGCTGATATAAGAAAGAAAAATATGTGTTTTACAAATTCATTATGGATTTCCTTGACAAGTGAAACCTAACATACTTTCCCGCTTGTGGTCCAGCTTTATGATCGGTAAATATGTGAACATCCGGAAGTAAGCGATTGAAAATTCCACGAGCTGCATGTATCATGGTATTTTCAAACTGAACAGACACCCTAGTTGAGAAGGTAACTCCCCTAATCCTCTTCACCATCCCCTCATCAATCCAGGTGACTGCCTGTAGAGAAAGACATAAATTACAAGATGCAAAAACATGAACAACTCTGAGTTGAGGAAACTCACTGTTAAACTATTTGGTACAACAGGAACCGACAGAATAATTTCTCCACCACCACTAGGAGGAGCTCCACGGCTCTCAATTTTTAGCTCCAGTCCTTCTGAAGGAACTCCAAAACGCTTCAATATATGTAAGGTGGTTGACCGGAAAGTATCAACAGATGGATCCTTGACATCGTTTGTAATACCTAAAAGCAGTAAAGTAGCAACTCTTAAAATCAAGTGGCAACGGTACCTTCCTATCTACGACAATTAACAAATCACAGTGTACAGCAGTGACATCAGTCAGTGACTCCATTGAGCTAGAGAGATGGTGCTACAAAGATCAGTTCATGGAAGTAAATTCTCTGAGGAGATGAAGTATTTTATGGCAAGTGAAATGACTTTGAGGTGCAGGACCTAGATCTCCATAGTGGTCAGTAAAACTCCTAGTATTATAGTCATTTACACGGATAGAGCAGTGACTCATTAAATTATATAGTGAATTTTGTCAGCGCATGATGCTTCTTGGATCCATTCATGGCAGCAACTGCATTTGGTAGGAGATAGAAGCATATACATTACATTTCTTTATGGCAAATGGGAATGACTTTGGTGCACTTATGGGCTTAGATCTTCAAAGTGTACGTTAAGCTTCTGGTATGATAGTCATTTATGCTATGTTTGGTTGGAGGGATGGATTGAGGAAGGATGGATGAGCCTCATGTTTGGTTGGAAGGACGGGAAGAGAGGGAGGAAGCAAGGAGGGATGAAGCATCCCTCATTGCCTTAAGTTTTCTTATCTGTCCAAAATTGGGTGGAAGAGAGGAGGGAAAGCGTGAATACTGCCTAAATATATAAAACAATTTTGACCTTTCAAAGAAAAACACTTGTTTTTTATAATTTTATATAATGAGGGTATATTAGTAAAAAGATATAAAACCTCCCCATCCCTTCCTTCCAACCAAACTAAAAAAATGTGTCACTCATCCATCATTTTCACTATCTCTTCCATTCAACCAAATAAAAAGTGGGGAAGACACCTTGACCTTCCCTTCCCCGGGAATGCCTCATCCATCCCTTCCCCTCTCTCTTGCATCGATTTTTCCATCATTCCAACCAAACGGTGCATTAAGGATCAACAGATGATCCATTTTAGAAAAGCACCCCTTCTTCTTCTTCTTTATCAGTTGATTCATATCAATAACAAAAAATAAAATAAAATAATACAAAATAAAAGATTACTTATAAATCAATATTCATATATAGTAGATTCATGTGGGTCTTATTTATCAATCCCCTCTTACAAAAAGGCAATTAGTGTCAGCTCATAATATACCCATCCATACATACTTGATCATGGATGATACATTAGTTTGGATGCTTTTAAAACAAAATGCATCATGACAGCTATCTCCACCCTTTTCCATGCGGTATCATTCTAAAACAATAAATCATAATATTAAAGTCTATTCTGCATCTTCAATCTCAAGCCACGCGTCTTTGTGAAATTTTCACTCTCCATCCCTCCCTACTGTCTTCCCGTCCACAACCACACACAACTCTGATGACAAATATAATCAAGAGTTTCCCTGAGGCCTTCGTTTGATGTTAATTAATTATCAAAGTCGCACCTATAGAAACATTCACAACTGCAATCGCAGTTTTTATGCTTGAAGGCAAAAAATTGCACATACAGGATATCCAGAAAAAGGTAATAAAACGGTAGCTAATATTATAAGTGAAGATGCTATCGAGAGAGCTTCCAAGAATTTCCTCAAGTATTCTGATACAAATAACATTATTTCATAGAACTCTTCTGCAATAACTAACACTTTGTATTTCTTCTTCACAAGAGGGGAGAGAGAGAGAGGAGAGGGGGCAAACAGCGGAACAAGACCAATCACGACATCCAATATTTGATACTAAGAAACGGGACTTATAAAAGTACTGCAATTTCCAATATCTACATGAAGTGCATTTTGAGTAACAATCTATAAAACATCATACTATGATAAAATAAATAAATTAATGAGTCAATGAGAGATAAGTCATCAAACGTTTGAATTCATTGCCTATACAACATTGAGACTAATGAGCATAACCCACACACATGACAACATACCACACAGCAACTTTTGTCACATCCTGAACAGAATCCATGATTACAATTTAATAAACACAATAACTTTGCTTCCTTTCACCTGAAAAGAAAGTCCCATGTTCTATTGGGGAATGGATCTAGTGGCCAAAATGTTGTACCAATGAATTCCCAATAAGACGCGTACTAGCTGGTTTGTCACAATTACGGTACAAAACTTCATCATATTTACAACTTCAAATGACTTGTTTAAAAAATGTTGGAATTGAAAAACCAAAAGAAGCATCTGTTAAGTTATCTTAGACAGAGGATGGGACTTAGATTTTTTTTTTTTTCCCTTTTTTTTTTTCTCCGTCTGGAAAAGAACTTCCATTTATAGAATAATATAGCATAAGTATGTGCAAATTTTAATTACCAAATCATTTCAACTTAAATCTGAAAATCAACTTCACAAAAGAATCAAGTGCCCTAAAAATACATAGTCAACTAGAATCCAGCATTTGACATGGCAATGGAACCTTTAAGCTCTGAATCCCCAGACAAGTCAGACAAAACTAACAACTGTGAGCATCGTCTTCCCATTATTTGCCATCAGACGTAGCGTTCTTAGTTTCACTGATTTTTATTAAGCAGTTATAAACTCATCTGTACAAGTGTAACTTTAATCTCAATAATTAATAAAATGCATGAAAACATAAGGAACCACGCATAAAAAATAAAATTAAAAAAAACACCAAATTCAAATATTTAGAGACAAATTCAAAAAAAATAAAACATATAAGAGAAAAATAGAATGAAATAAGTACCTTTGAGCCTTATCGAGAGAGGTTTCTTCCCAAACAAACCAAGCACGACCAGTGACTCCAAAAAGTATCCGATGGACCGACCAACACCACAGTCATGCACAATATGCTTGCCACCCATAACAATCCCTGGCTTGTACTTCAATTTCGTACCTGCCCCAAATATACCCAACTAAGTAATCATAAATAAATATACATATATATAGATATATATATACATATATCTGCGTTCAACCCTAAAACCCTAAACTTTAAACAACATGCTTGTGTAAATTAGAAGTGATTGAATACCTGTTTCGTTTATTTCAACAACACAGTCGTCACAGATCTTCTCGAGAAGACGAAGGAAGGAGACCTCGTGGGCGCGGAGGCCGGGCCACGTGTCGTCGTCGCGTATGTCCTCGATGAGAATGGGAGTGGAGGATAGTGTTGACAGAAGGAGACGCTGCCTCAGGTTCTGGCTTCCCTTTAGCCTCATGTACCCTTTTGTCTTCCCCATTACTCCTTTCCTTCTCCTCTCTTCCCTTTCGTCCTCCCAACTCAACTCCGCCATTGCTCAAGTCTTCCAAGTACGACCGCGTTTGTTTTGTTAGGGTTTCTTTTTGGGTTGAGGTTTGCCCTAATGTTTTGCAAGGCAAGGGCGACGTCTAAAATTTAACCTTTTAAGATTATTAAAAATAGGTTAATTTTATAAATTCTCGGAACTAACAACTAAATAGAGTTAGTATTAGATTACTCCTTTAATATACTTTACTATAATGAGTGGTGAAGTGTCAAATTTAATTTTATTACTTAATATTAAAATAAAAATTATATATTTAATTTGTAAGTACAAAAGAACTATTGTCTTCTTCATTACCTTTTCTCTTGCTCTTTCTCTTTGATCACAAGTTTTAATATTAAATTATTACCTCTCTTTGATCACAAGTTTGAGGGTCATGTGTAGAAAAAATCATTAAAGTATGCTTATAGTGCATATCACACTCCTCGCGTGCAAAAACACTTCTAAAATTTTAATTTTTTGTAAATAGATACATCTCACAAATTTAAACCCTAATTTATTTTATTATTATTATTTTTACTATAAACCCTAAATTGACTAAGGCTCCGTTTGTTTTGACATAAAATATTTTTTAAAATTTTTATTTTTTTATTTTTTGTGTTTGGTTGTCGTAAAATGTTATCGAAAAAAAAATTAAAATTTAATAAAAATAACTTATCAATCAATTTCCGACAAGTTATTTTATATGTCACGCCCGATGGACTTGATCTCAACCTCCATGTAGACCTCTGTCAAACATCGACAAAATAAAAATAAAAGAATATTTTACATGAAAAAGAAAAATATCTGTC
>JAOTQH010255485.1:0-11591 GCA_025631255.1 Cornus kousa | reverse complement strand
GGAAAGACCTCTGTCAGTGGTGATAGTCTCTGGAATTCCAAACCTATGTATAATGTGCTTCTTGATAAAATCAATCAATGTTGACTGCTCACAAGTCTTCAGTGGAATAGCCTCAACCCACTTCGTGAAATAATTTGTTGTCACCACTATGTGACTATGGTCATCTGAAGATGGTGGCCTTAACTTTCCAATAAAATCCAAAGCCCACCTTCTAAATGGCCATATTTTTACTACCGGTTGCATATTGATGGCTGAAACTCTTTGGACTGGGCCATGTTCTTAACATACAATACAAGTCTTGGCAAATTCTATGCAATCTTTTAATATGTCTTTCCAATAATAACCGTACCTTTTAAAAAGCCACCTCATCTTGATTTCAGCTTGATGTGCTCCACATATTCCAAGGTGTGATTCTACCATCACCCTCATTGACTCATCCTTGCCGAGGCATCTTAACAATAGGCCATCTTCCTTACACTTCTTGTAGAGATCTCTATCAATCAGAATGTAATATGGTGCCAAAAGCTGAATTCTTTTGTCCACATTGGAACTAGGCTCCTGCAAGAATTGGATAATCGGTGTTCTTCAAGCTTCCAAATGTAATCCATCTATATCAACATTAAAAATCTCCTATGGCTTCTTGGTAGGTTTGATTCTTTCTGGCTCTTCAGATTGGAAATGACCTGCCATCTCATACCGTAACTCCACCGAAGGAAGGATCCTTCTTTTGATTGTGACTAAGGTTTCTTCACTCTAGAGGCCAACTATGCTAGATCATCAGCCTCCGTATTTAAATGTCTTGGCCAATATTTGAGTTAGAAATCATCAAACTGGTCAAGTAATTCCAAGGCCAAAGAATGGAAATGCCTCAAATACCAGTTAAGATATCTATACTCTTCAGAAAGCTGGCTAAGTATCAGGTTGGAATCTCCAATAATTTGAACCTTCTCTACCTTTAGCTCCAACAGAATTTCCAGCCCAATAATTAGTGCCTCATACTCAACTTGGTTGTTCATGCACTTAAAATCCAAGAAGAAAGAAAATGTGGTTTTCATTTCTTTTGGAGAAATAATGACTATTCCAACTCCTCCTCCATCATGGGTACTTGATCCATCAAACATGAGAGTCCAAGGTGTATAATCAAGATAGAGATTATCCACCTTATCACATACTTCTAGATCAATCTTGGTGGAAGGATGGTCTGCTGGAAACTCTGCCACTGCTTTTCCTTTGACCGCCTTTTATGGAATATATTTAAAAGAAAACTCCATTAAGGCCAATGACCACTTTCCAATGTGTCCAGTAATCAAAGGCCTCGACAACATATACTTAATCAAATCTATTTGAGAAATGATATACACAGCTACTGGCAACATGTAGGTCCTCAACTTCATAGCCGCATAATATAAAGAAAGGCACAGTTTTTTAATGAAAGTGTACCTACATTCCACTGGAGTGAGCACCCTACTTAGATAATAGATGGCTTGCTCCTTCCCCTATTCATTATTCTGAGCTAGAAGGGATCCAATGTATTCGTCAGTAGCCAATAAGTATAATCTTAAAGGCCGCTTCTTGATTGGAGGCATCAACACTAGAGGGTTGGCTAGATAGCTTTTCAAACCTTCAAAGGCTTGCTGGTGCTGTTCTGTCCACTTGAATTCTTTAACACCTTTCAATTTCAGCAACGGAGAGAAAGCATCAGTCTTTCCAACATAGTTGACAATGAACCTCCTTAGATATCCAACCTGGCCAAGAAATCTTTGTAATTCCTTCTTGGTGGCTTGTGGCTTTGCCTCAATAATCGCCTTTGCTTTATTTTGATCTACCTCAATACCTTTTTGGTGGACTAGAAAACCCAAGAAGTTTCCAGCTAAAACTCCAAAAGCACATTTCGAGGGATTCATCTTCAACTTGTGCTGCCTCATCCTTTCAAAAGCCATCTTTAAATTATGGAGATGTTAACTTTTAATCGAGGATTTAATAACCATGTCATCAATACAGACTTCCAAGAACTGGCCAATCATGTCATAAAAAATGGCATTCATGGCCCTTTGATACGTCGCTTCGGCATTCTTCAACCCGAATGGCATGACAACCTACTCAAAGGTTCCAATAGACCCTAGACATCTGAAAGCCGTTTTGGTAATGTCCTCATCCGCAATATAAATCTGGTTATATCCGGAATGTCCATCCATGAATGAAAGAATCTCATTCTTGGTAGCAGAATCTACTAACTGATCAGCAACAGGCATGGGGTACTCATCTTTTGGAGTTGCAAGGTTTATATTCTGGAAGTCCACACACACCCTTAGCTTGCCGTTCTTTTAAATTACTAGAACTATATTGGAAATCTAGTTAACATACCCGGTGGTTCTTATAAAACCAGCCTTATGTAGCCTTTCTATCTCTTCTTTAACCTTTAGAACAACTTCTTAGGATATGCTTCTTAGAGGTTGCTTGAAAGGCTTGAAACCTTCCTTGATTGGCAGCTTATGCTCTACCAGTTCTCTGGAAAGTCCTGGCATTTCCTCATACGTCGATGCAAAGCAATCTTTGTACTCTTAAAGTAAAGAAATCAACTCCTCTCTAAAAGTTGGTTCCAGAAGCTTACTGATGTAGGTAGGCCGAGGATCTTGCTCCGTTCCAAGATTAACTTCCAACAAAGAATCTTACACTTCGGCCTTGAGATCGTCTAACTTTATTGCGCTGTCTTCAAGTCTGTCAATTGGATAGTATCTAACTTATCTTCAGTATCTTCCATAATCTCTAACACGTTAGTCAAAAATGAAGTACTGGCAGCTGCAGCCTTTTCCAGCCGTAGTTCGGCTAGATAGGCCTTTAACCTGGCAAGGTAGCAATTAACCGCCTAGCCAAGTATTATATCTTCTTTAGGTTTCTCTTCCATAAAAAATTTTATCAGAAATGTAGTGCTGAACACTGGCCTTGGGTTGAATTGTTAGCATTGATGTTCCTTGGAAAAGCTCCCTTACATCTTCTTCAATGCGATTTTTCCTCATGGTAGCCTTCTTTGGACGGCCTTTGCTATCTGTTCCAATAAATCTAATTAGAACAAATTCATTACTATATAACTCGGCATCTACATGGTAGACTTTTGCCACAAATGGCCGGTTATCAGCCTCCACCACTTTCACCTCATCTCCATCCCAAAATAGTAGCATTTGATGGAGTGAAGATGGAATGCAAAAGTTTAGGTGAATCCATTAACGGTCTAAAAGCAAGTTATAGGCCGTTGTGAACTCAATGATGAAGAAGGCTGTGATGGAAGTTTCATCTCCCACCGTTAGCTCCAATGGTATAATGCCTTGGGTCTCACTATTCCACCCATGAATCCACTAATGGATAGGTTAATTAGAATGATGTCTTCAGGCAACTTTCTAAGCATATACATGACGTTGACTAGAATAACATTCAAGACTGAACTATTATCTACTAGAACTTTTGCAGGAGGCCTCCCTTCCACCAGTACCTTGATATATAAGGGTTTAAGCTGCTGAGTCATGCCATATGGTGGCTTTTCCAGTAGAATTTTCTTTGGCTTCGTGGGACTTTTTTCTTCAGTTACAACCTCTTTTAATTTCTAGAGATGTTCAGCTTCTTCTTCGAAAACCTCCTCAATGTGGATACCTTTGCCTATTTCCATCATGCATGGCTTAGAACTAGACTGTCTAAGACTTTTTATAGGAGGACTTGTATCTACTACATCTCCCTTCATTGAATTTAACTGATCTAGCTGGGGCTCAAAAAATAAAGGAAGAACTACTACTATATTGCAAGAAAGCTCACCTGGGAGGCTGCCAAAATAAATCTTCTTGTTGCTGTTGGAACTGTTGGCGATTTCCAAGTATGTCCCATCTTTTGTAGGAGGGCTTTCTACTAACAAGGAATCCCTAAACTTCGGATCAAGATCTAGCAAATCGTCAGGATCTCTAATTCCTCCTTCTACTAGAAATTTTGATAAGTCGGATGGTTTGGCTATCTTCTTTGGCCATTTAGACCAGCCATGGTCTTTCTCCCATAGTCTCCTTCTATCTGCCCTCTATCTTTGCTACCTTCGCTTTTGTGAATGGGTCAAATAAGCATCATTATGAATAGAAAACTTGGGATGATCAAGCCTCGTCCACCTATCACCTTGCGAAGTAGGAGGCTTAACCATTCTTGGACGGGGATGCTCACCACCTTTTTAAACCCACACTTCTGAAGCTACCTTTGGTCTGGAATACCAGTCACCTTCAGAGGTTCTGCCATGCCACTTCCTATTTTCATACCTCTCGTTAAAACGAGGTCTTGCCTCATAAGGAACTCTATTCCTTTCCAAGCTTCTTAGAAGGGATTCTGGTCTCCTTTTTGCTGAGCTTCTTTCTGTATTGACCCGGCTTCCCTTCTCTGGAATGGTCACAGTGATTATGTTTTCCACCTTTTGGAAGGTTAGCCGGTCATGGACTTTCCTTTCCTGACCCTGTTGGATGGCTTCTCATTCTGTTTCTCTTTCGGAAAGTCTTTACGGCAGCCTTCATTCTGAACTTTACACTTGGGGCAAGAGCCTTGCTGGATCAAGGCAATCTGAGCCTCTCAGAGTTGCCTTTCCAACTCAGCTACTGTCTTCTCCATAAATGTTGTTGCCATAGGAATTTCTAACTTTCCACCTGCTGCTGGATCTGCCAGGTTCACCTTCTTTTTAGGATGCTCCGAGGCTATAGAGGCAATGTTTGTTGCAGACCTTGGGGAAAGGATTTCCATTAACACCCATCACTTCTACTTTTCTGGAAATTTCAGCCTACCTTCTTCAATTGTTTTCTACACAATATTGCAAAAGACCATACAATTATTAGTGGAGTGGCTCCACGAATTGTGGAATTTGTAATACTCTTTCTCGGCCATTTCAGAGGCCATTGGTATCCTGTGGCCTGCTGAAAAAATTAGTTGTTTGTCAGCCATGAGCAAATAAAAAATTTGTTCGGCTTTAAAAATGTCAAAAGAGTAACTTCTGGAAGGGTTTGCCCCCTTCCACCTGGAACCAGAGACGGCCTGTGAATTGGCCATGGTTGATTTTGGTTTTGTCAAAGCCTTACAAGTATAGGCCTTCTTTATGTTAAGCTCGGCAATATTAACTTCCAAGTCTTCCTCTTTTTCAGTGGCAAACACCTCATAATTGGGATCTCGATAGTAAGTGCCCTTAGAAGAAGACTTACGATCTTGTTCTTCATGAAGGAGATCTTCATACTTAGCCACTTTGCTGGCCAAGTCAAATAAATCGTGGAAATGTACTCTTTCAAACTTCTTACGAAGCTCAAATTCTAGGCCATTGATAGCCATTTTCACATACTCTTCTGGTGGCAAGGACAAATTGCATTTATATTTGGCCCTCCTAAATCTGGAAAGGAAACTGATCACCTACTCTCCAGGTAACTGATGAAGTCTGGAAAGATCTGTCATGGGCACCTCAGGCTCAGTACTATAGAACTGAGTATGGAATAGGTCCTCAAATTGTTGCCAACTTTAGATAGAGTTGGCTGGCAAGTTAGAATACCATCGGAAAGCATAGCCAGTCAATGTATTTGGAAATAAGTGTACCGTCAGCCATGGATTGGCTACTGCTTCTCTACATTGGATAGTGAATGGCTGATATGTTCCAATGTGGATTGTTCGCCCTCTCCATTGAATATTGTGAATTCTGGAATTTTAAAATTCTTTAAAAATTCAACTTCATCTATGAACTCTGGATAAGGCTTCCTGTAGGCTGACCTTCCACCTCTTCGAGTTAGGCCAAATTCCTGTCGAAGGAATTCTGCAAATTGGCCTCTATCAAGCGCCATAGGCTGTGGAAGGTTGTTGTCTGGCCAACCTTGAGGAGGGTTGACCACTTGATGCCCCCCACCAGCTATAGGTAGTGGGTTAGCATCAACATAGTTGTTTCTGCCACTGTTTCTTCCTCTTTGGCCAAAAAGTGGCTCCCTCAGAAAAGGTTGCCCCCCAACCGCCATACAAATGGCCATTGGTGGTCGCCATAGAGGAGCAGGCGCGGCTGGTTGAATGTTCAAAGGTGGAACGTTCTATTATGCTTAATGAATGTCGTATAACCATGGTTGGCCAGGCTGATCATGCCAAGTCTGCTGTGGGATTACCACAGGTGGAGTATTCTGAACTTGCTGAATGGCTGGCATAGGCGCCGATTATGGAACGGTCATCTATGCCACAGGAACAGCCACAGGTGCAGCTGGAATATACGTCTGCGCCACTGGAAGGGATTGCACCTACTGTAGAGTTGGAAAGAATGAACCTGCATGTTGTTAGGAAGAACTGCCCTCAACAAAAGTAACCGGCCTACCAAGTTGGAAAGTCGACTGTGGAGTCTTTTCAGAGTTGTTTAGATTAGGGGCCAAACCTTGGTTCGAGCTTCCAAAGGTCTGTTCCAGCATAGACTCGAACCTTTGAGAGATTCGGTCTACTATTTCTTCGAGTTTTCGCTCGTTAGCAAGAGCAGCTTTTGCATGATCTTGACTAGCCTTAGATTGGTCATGCACGACTCTAGCTAAGTCTTGGGCAACTCTAGCTTGGTCTTGTGCAAGCATATCTTGTTGCATTACCATCATGTGGATGTTGACTATGATAGGTCCATTTGCCATTGTTTGGCCAAACTTTTCCACCATGTCAGTTTCATCAAGTGCAAACCATGAACCTTCAGCTGGAAGTTCACCGACTAGTAACTCTCCAATTTTGGCAGGGTCTTGGACAGACTTACATTGCCTTCTTCCACCGGCCATTGAACAATCTGTCTAGAGGTCCAGCTGGGCTTGCCAATCAATGTTCGGCTCGCGAAAAAGTGGAAAGTGGAATAGAATAGTGTGGAGTGTGGGCGTGCCAGGAACTGCGGTAGTTCCAAAGTAGAAATCCGAACAATTATCCAGTTAGAAGATTGTAGGGATCAGGCGATTGTACGAAGGTCTGGAATGACCACCTTCAAAGGGACTTTTTTACCTTTAAACAAGGACTTCAAACTATTCTATGACAAATGGAAATAAAGACGGTATTGAAGGTGCAAAGCCGAAAATTAAAGGAATTTAAAGTGCAGGACTGGAAATTAAAAATAATTGAAGTGCATGACTGGAATTTAAAGAAAGGAAGTGCAAGTGCTGAAATTAAAGAAAGGTAGTGCATGACTGAAAATTTAGAAAATTGAAGTGCATGACTGGAAGAAACAAAGGAGTACAGGACTTGAAATTCATCGAACAGAATGAATGCTATATGGAATAGCAAAGTGCTGGACTCAAAATAAAAGAATGTAACTTCATTGCTAAAATGGAAAGTACATAGAATAGCAAAGTGCTAGGTTTAGACATAATGTAAATTCATTGTTGAAATGAAAGATACAAAAAATAGCAAAGATGCTGAATTGATGTGTTTTATGCTGAGCAGACAGGGTTTGCAAGTTAGCCTTGAATGCTCTATTTATAGAGCTCTTAAATGTATGCAGCTTGGTGTGGCAACTTCAGCAGCTTCCATATGGACTAACTCCGGACTTCCATGTGTCCCATGTTCTTCCAATCTTCTCTTAATGCTAACAAGTGTAAAACAAAACTCTCCCATGTCTTGTAACTGATAGATAGTGGCCTTGATAGTTGAATACGTGCTTATAAGCCTTCTCCCACGTTCTGAAACTGCCCAAATAAAAAAGACAGCAGTTACAGCAGTAGTTAAGAAATTCCACCTAGAAAGCTCAGATCATGCCACGTGTCCCATGTCTTCCTCAATCTTCTCCTTCTTGCCGTAGATTTATTTCAGACACGACTAAATAATTCCTGTTCATCCCCATTCTTAGACAACTGCTTTGGTTAGTGGCAGTAGTTGCATGAAACACCACCGTTATCAACTAATTATGTGTTCCACGATCTTCTTGTATCTTCTTCTCTCTTTGGAGTCCTTCTCTCCCTATAATTATATACACTCTGCACATATATGGAAGTTATTCCATAACCCACATTTCCCTTGAGTTTAGCAACCTTCCTTAACCAGACTTCCCTTCTTAACGGCATTGCGGTCCCTAAACTCCAATGGCTTTCTTTATCATGAGCTGGATATTAAACGTATTATCCCACGTTTCCATTAACTCCTTGTAACTTCCAAACAAACCTTCCTCCCTATTTTAATGCTTCATGCTCTCTGGATACAAGCATCATGGGTTAGTTGTCTTTAATCCATGCAACTTCCTACTTGAGACCTTCCTTCTAGGTCCAGAAATCATGGTGCCACGTCCCCTTAATCTTAGGGGCTCCTTCATCGTGGAATTACTCTGGCGCATAAATATATATATATATATATTTATTTATTTATTTATAAAAACAAACTAGCCACCATGTTCTCCTTAATTTCAGCAACCGACTTAGACCTGGCTTTGGGCAATTTACCGAAATCTCCTAAAAAGAAAGAGAAAATATAGCTTCCACATCTTCCTTTCTGACATAGTCAACTTTAGTCTTACTAATTCTGGTATTTCTTCACTTACTTGGAAACCTTTTGGAGACACAAAACCTTCCATAATAACAATTCCTAAAGGAACTGGTAAACCGTGGTAAGTTCCACTAGAACTCGCCATGTGTTGAGAAATAATTGACTGGATGGATTCTTGTCTTAGATGACTTCATGAGGTTGCATCCATAGTAGTATTCCTATGTAATAATTCCTCATTCCAAATAGGAAAATATAGACCATCTTTTAAAGATGGTAAGTCCTAATCGGACTCACCTATTTTCTCTCAGGATAGAAAATCCTATATGATAAGATTGCACCAGCCCATATGTCTTTAATTGTTACATAAAATCAAGTAACTTTGATCCTCTAATAATAACTGATTAGAGTTGCGATCCAACGTGGCCAGTTCCATTGGAACTCGCCACATGTCGTCTTTCCATTGGGCCGAAATAATGAAGTAAACACATAGTTCGATATTTAATGAATACAAATATGTTTATGGTTATAATAGATCATTTCTTTTTTTTTGGTCTATGCATTTCTGTGTAAGTAGGTAATGGGGACATTTACTACATATGAAGATAATTGTATGTGGTTTTAACACACAACAGAATAGGTGACATGTATCTTATGTTCATTCATGTGGTGTGATAAGCAAAAGCATAGTGTGATCATAGTATGTTGGATTGTTCAACTATGTTATGTTGTCTCATGGAACAATAAGATTATGTTATGTTCTCTCTTTAAAGACAGACTCAAGAGAATGTTGTGGACTCCCAATCTGGAGGATTGATTATATGGATCTTTGGTCAATCATTTCCTCTGCTACTTGTGTGTATAATAGGGGTAGGCAATTGTGGGGATGGGATCATAATAGAGAAATAACCATGAGTTGTTACACTAGAATGGGTCAGGTGTAGTTGTTGCCAAGGCTGAGATTATAACAATGGATCCTAATGTGTTAGAAGATCATTTTTCAATTAGTCCAGATTGTTGGAAAGTATGGATTGATGATATCTTAGTCGGCGACTGTCCTTCGTATCGAGCAAGCCTAAATGGAAATTTTTATCTTCGTTATGCTGACACAAGCTCGGTTGTATTGCCTAAGAAATATGTAAAAATTATAAAAGTCAATTAGTCATTCACTAACTTATTATTATATTTTTTAAATTAATCATACGATCTGATTTTTTATATATATTTGTTGGCATTACATTTTTGAAAATTTTTTTTTCCTGACAGGATTGATTATCACCAGTTCATTAAGAGTAGAAGACTCAAAATTTTTATGATTCCAGTCTACAACAAAGATCAAATACTATGCTTCTTCATTTTTATTATCACCATGGCAATGCATTATATGCTGAAAAAGTTTATTGTTTTAGGGGGTCACGTGCCTTAAGTGGCCATTTTTTTATTATTATTATTGTGCATAAATGGAAATCAGGAAATTATTACAGATGGAGTTTGGTTTTCATTCATCACATATTACAGTGTATAGGGGGTCACGTGCCTTAAGTGGCCATATTTTTATTATTATTTTGCATAAATGGAGGTCGGAAAATTATTGCGGATGGAGTTTGGTTTTCATTCATTGCATATTATGGTGTATAGTGCCTTAAGTGACCATTTTTGCTGCTTTCTGATTTATTATTTTTATGCACAAAGGATTGCTTAGGTCTAGCAATGCTAGTTGGTTTTGATATTGGGCTGAATAGAAATTTTAAGTTTCTAAATGATAAAACTGAGATCATCATTATCAATGGCTATTTGAGTAATCGTCTACTTCTTCTTCTTTGTCCAATTCTTGTATTCTTAAGTCTTGTTCTGCTTTTTACATTTAGGGTCTGTTTTTGTTAAGGAGGTTAGGGTTTTTATCAAAATCCTTAAGGCAAGTTTTAATTATTTTCTTCTCCTTTGATTCGTACCCTATGCAAGCTAAATTAATTTTAGGTTCTTTAAATAACACCACTACTACCCCATTTCGCGTATTTGTACTAAATGGTCATAGTAATTCAACTTCCAATATCCACGTGGAAGGCAAGTCGTTCCTTTCGTCCAAGGATATAGTATCCAATATTAGTCTTGATCCAGGTTCTTTATTTATTATTGTTATTTTATTACTTTAATTTGCATGTTAAATTAAATATGGAGTTGAATATTTAATTAATTATTTTTTAGCATATTAATAATTATCTCACAGCATATAAATATAAGGTTAGTTATATCTTAAATGTCATTTGAAGTATATATTTTTCAATAGTGGTTATGAATGTTTAATTGACAATCATTATGGGAAATTAATTAATCACAAAAAACAAGTAAGTTCAGCCCCCTCTAGGTCATTAGAGTAATGAATGTTTAATTGACAATCATTATGGGTAATTAATTAATCACAAAAAAACAAGTAAGTTGATCTATTCAACCCCCAGTAGGTCATTAGAGTATTATTGACATCTTAATCCACATACGCACCACGTTACTCACAAAAAAAATACTACTAAAATAAATTAAAAATATTAAAAAGTTTCACTTGGAAACTTTTCTTCTCAAATTCGAAAGTCTCAGTCTTTTCTTCTTCTTCTTCTTCTTCTTCTTCTTCTTCTACTTATTTATTTATTTTTTTTAAAATAACTGGGAAGAAAGTGAAATTAAAATCAATATATATATATATATATTCTTATTTGATTTCTAGATAGTCCAAGAGGTTATAACTTGTACCAATTCAATAACTCCACTAGATTCCATGGAAAAAAATTACTATTAAACTGAATCATAAATATTTAAAAAGTTTAGGTAAATTACACTCTTCCTGTCCTGTCCTGTCCTGATATTTGTCCTAGTTACACATTATGATTGAGAATGAGCCTAATTACATTGAGCTCGTTCAGATTTAGCGGTGTGTGCTCAATCAAATAAAATTGTTCAAATATAAGAGATCAGAAGCAATACTACACTAAAATGACAACCAGAATAATCTATGAAGCAAATTAGAATTACCAGGTGTTGGGAAACGTGCCAATTTTAAAAAACTTTTGAGGGATTTTCATGCGTGGATCTTGATTCATCACACAAAGACAAGTTTTATGCAAAACAAAACAATG
>JAOTQH010255484.1:0-21229 GCA_025631255.1 Cornus kousa | reverse complement strand
ATGAAATAGCTGAACTTGATCTACTTGCAAGTTCTGCATCTCTGGAGATGAGTGAGTACACACGCCATCAAGTTAAACCAATCAGTTCAACTTAAACAAGTTAAAAAAAGTTGACATTTTTGGTTGCAAGAATCTCAATAAGATCCAAGGACTAGATAGATTGGTCTCAGTGGAATGTTTGTCTCTGATTGATTGCAAATCCATAGAAAGATTACCCAATTTGTCAAACTTGAAACTGTTGAAACACTTAAACATTTCTTTTTGCACGAGGTTACGTGAGATTGAGGGCCTTGGGGCTTTGGAAGCCAGCTTGGAGGAACTGAATGTCAGAGGGTGCAGATCGCTGGAACAAGTCCCGCATCTTCCATACACAAATATTATTCAGAGTCTACCTGAGATTGAGGGCCTTGAGGATTGCAAAGCCAGTTTGGAGGAACTGGATGTCAAAGGGTGCACATCACTACTGGTACAAGTCCCCCCTTTTCCGGTCACAAATATTCTCCAGACTCTAACAAAAGAGCTTCATGACAAAATAACTCTGGTATGGATGACTATTGTTTCCTTCTTCCTTCCTTCTTTGATTACCTTCTTCCTTTCATTTTTTCTTACTTTTTAGTCACTTTCTTTCTTACTTTTCTTTTTAATTTAATATTGTCGCAGATGGGGTCAGTCCATTATCACTTGACACCTAAACAAAAAATTGAATAAAGTTCAAAATTTCTGACACATTTGCTTAAGTGTCAACATGACCCGAAAGCATGTAATAATTTCTCATATATTTGAGTTGTATGCAAATATGAAGTGATTTGTATACACGCAATGGGTTGAGTTGAGTGATACTGGCATAGTGATTTGTATACATGCAGTTGGTTGAGTTGAGTGATATTGACAGTGATTTGTCTACATGCAATTGATTGAGTTGAGTGATGGTGTATACTACTCTCGGTTGGTCAAGTGATTTGTATACATGCAATTGGTTGAATGTGGTGTGTATGTACACTGGGTTTTGTCAAGTGGAGCTGTTACAAGGCCACAAGACCAACTAGATACATGTGTATCATAAGCGGATATATATAAGTGAATACGGCTTTCTTTTCTCTCACCTCATATCTTTGCACTTTGACTCACACTTTTATGTTTATAACAATAATGATTTATTTCTATTTATTCAATTCATATTATGGTTGGAAAATTTATTTGTATTAAGGGTACTTTGGTATATTTTAAACTTGTTATGCTGTCCTAGTGAATGAGGGCATGATATTTATTTATTGTGAACTCTCTCTGTTGTGTGCGTTTTCTCATATAATGAAATTCCTCTTGCTAGTGGACATAACCCCAATTCCTTGAGTGAATCAAGTAAAATCTGTAATTTTTTGTATTTAATTTATTTTCTATTAATTTTCTTTTTCATTAGATCCAGCACTTTCACACAAATATAGGACTTGGAGTTTCATAATTTTTTTGATCTCCTCCTGGTCACATACGTATCTCTTTTGTCAATGTTTAGAAAGGGATCAAATTGATTAGAAAGACGAACAAATTAAGGCACTAATGGTCTTGAGATAAAGAGAAAATGAGAAATTTTGTTTGGTGGCTCCAAATTTCTATGGATGTTCCCGTTTTTTTATTTTTTATTTTTTCGTTTTATGAAATTGAGGAATTTTTTGTATTTTTGGTTGATCTGAGATTCTCGGTATTTGGATCTGAAAAGTTGCAAACCACGACTTGAAAACTGATACTGCTGAATTTTACCCCTATATAAAATGTGGTAGTGCTATCTAAATTGCTATGTTTGATCATTCATCTAAATTGCAGAATTTTCCTAATTCTGGTAGCAGAAACCAACTTGGCATATGCATTACTCCAAATCTTGTTTTGTTTTGGATTTCATATTTAAATGACAGGAACAAATTAACCATTTCTTATAGTGTTTTTTTTTTTTTTTCTTTTTTTTAAAAAACTTTTTTTTTGGTCTGGAGGGTTTTCAGTTCGCAACCTATGAATAGAAGGAAAAAAAAAGAGCATCCATATCCTTCGTTTGATTCTTATCAAAAAAAAAAAAAAACATTCATATAAGTTGTACGGTACTTTTTAGAGGACTACTTGCCATGTATTACACTTATGGGTGATAAATTCCGAGAGGGGAAGAGAGAGCAAAGTCACCCGAAGTTAGGTTAGGGAGACATTGTGATTCTTGAGAGAGAGAAGAAAAAGAAAAAAAAAAACCTATGGGTTTTCGGTTATACCCGTAAGCGATCAGTAATACCTATTTTTTCATTTTATTTAATTTTAAACAGATGTTTAAACTGGGACGAAGAACTTCATCCTCCCAGGGCAGGAAGGGCTATATCTTTATAAGTAGCTTTAGACACACACATATATGCAAGTAGTTTTAGACACATATATAACTGATATTACGTTTGATGAACAAATTAGTAGTGCACACTTTAAAGAATCTATTCATGCATATATCCACATAGCAGCCCAAACCGCAAATGCTGCTTCATGCAAAATTTGGAAATAAGCTTGTTGAGCTACTAAATAGTTGCTGCTTTTTCCCAAGTCTATCAGCTGGTTCTGAGATAAGCTTGAACCCTCAACTATTAAAACTAGATGCTCACCATCATCCTCCCATTATTACAACAGCTAAAAGTGTAAACACCGTGGATCCAACAGCAGACATGCAATGTCATAGTAAGGATCTCTTCGTCGAATATAACCTGCTTCGGCAGGATCCAACCCCTTTTGACATTTGAGCCAACATGTAGATATTAAGTTGAATATATGCCTTTTGAAACCCATTTGGAATTCACCTGAAAATAAAAGGAATTATCCAAATGAAATGACCACACCAGAAGTATAACTCAATGTCTAGCAAACTTTCTACAAAATTCACACTTTTCCTGAGCTTTTATCCTTTCAATTCAAGTTCCCTGAAGTAAATAACCATATTACACATGAAATTACTAGTTGGAAGTCCCTGGCCCCCTTAATATTTGTCAATGAGTTTAAACATTTTGCATTGAGGACCACAACAATAATATGATCCTCATTTGAAGGTCACGAGGGATCCTAAGCATAAATATATGTTATAAAGGCATATGACCTATTTATGTATAACATTAAGATTTTTGTTCCGTGAACAAAGCTTCTACAAGAAATTATCCCACATTCGTCATATGTGTGTGCATCTTGTGAAATGAGAGCAACAGATAATTACACACATGTATACCCTCTCTGTCTCTCTCTCACTCTCTCACACACACACACAAACACAGAGGAAATGGAAGAGGAAGAAGACGTGGCTCTTACTATAGACACTGAAGGCAAAACATGCTGCCTTTTTGTCAAGTTTTCATATAGAGACAGCTAAGAAGCACAAGCCATTCTTCACTTCCCCTTCTGTAATTCATCATACTAGGAAATCAAATTCCTCGGCAAGAAAATGCTTTAGAGATAGGAATGAACCATGTAAAAGTAAAGTGATTTTTCAACTTAATTGACCTCGTAGTACTGCAAGGATTAAAATGCATTCATCAAGGAGCTAAATGACAACTCATCTCTGAAATGCCCCTTTAATGGAAGGAAACCGATCGGCCCAACGAGAATAACCTGCAATCAAGTTGGAAAAATAACATTCCAATGAATTGTTTCGAAAACCTTCTTGAAATTATAATGATAAGAGTTAGATAATAAAAAATCAAAACCATAACAGTGACAATGCTTTAAAAAATGATATATTTATTGAATTAGGGAATAAAAAGAAATAGATCAGCATACCTGAGGTAACTATCTGATGAAGATCCATTTCTGCCTTAGCATCATCAGCCATCATATCCTGAATTAAGTTCAAGAAAAATGGCAGCTTGTTAGTTAGAGTATAATCTATACACAGTTTTTATGGCTGCGAATAGGTACAAGCATCTGGCCCAACCTGAACGTGGCACAAACAATGGGTAAAATTGTGCTACAGTTTATGACAAAGGGAAGTTTGGATTAAAAGAATTTTAGTCAGATTCAAAGGTTGGTTAGGAATGGGTGTGGCTATTTGCTAAAACGTTGAGAGCATTATTGGCAAAAATTATATCCATACATTAAAACAAATGGACAAACATAATAAAGAAAAGAAATCAGATGATCGCTGTAAAAGAACGAATTAACACATAAGATATATTATATTAGCTGATCACTGTAAAAGAAATCAGTTCTTTTTGACAGTTCCTAAGTTTCTTTTCAAGTTTCCAACAATGATAACATCCTGAATGAAACATGTTCTACGTGCCGGCTCAACCACTAGGCTGTTAAGATGGTTACCTAAGGTTCCACAAAGATATTGTTCAACAGAAAGGCCTAAGATTCAATAGAAAGGCCTATAAATAAAGCTAATTGAGGCTTCTCATATTAATTTCATTGTAGTTATTTTCATGAGTTCATATCCTCCATCTAAATGTGTGTTTTTTTTTATGAGTTCATATCCTCCCTGCCTAAATGTGGTGTTTTTTTCATGAGTTCATATCCTCCCTGCCTAAATGTGGTGTGGGTCAAACAAATAGCGTGAATTTAAAGCATGCACTCTCTCCAATTATTGGATGGATTGAACTAAATGATTACCTGCTAAACTCCTACTTAAACTCTTACTTGCTATAATCTTTCCTTCTTTTTTAAGATTCCTTTTATTGATTAATTAGCAAAACATTTATACAATACAAACTTAATTAGTATATTCATATTAATATATTGAAAATGAAAAGGTTTTCTTTACTGTTCTCGCCTCAGGCCCAATTTGTATTGAGCAGATGACAACAAGTGAACTGGTAAGTTTTAAGCAGACCTGGGAAGCCCTAGAGTCTCACTCATGAGTCATGATTGACTTTGAAATTCTCAACCAGCATGCTCAAGCTAGATTTGGCATCTTAAAGCCAAATTAGAGTCAGATAAAGCAACAGTCAGCCATTCCAATCCATGTGATAAGACCTGAATTGGCCTTTATTTCAGGGCCTTCGGGCCATCACACTTGTACCATATTGCAGTAGCAACAGCCTCGGACATATTGGACCATCAAAAAATGATGAATGAGATTGTAAACACACTCCATATGTGTCCCAAAATATAAAACTTAACTCCTTTTCCATCAATGGTGCGTAATATTGAAATCTAAAAGAATTAGAAAGATACTCTTTCATCAAATCAATATCCTATCAATTTTTTATGTGCAGCACAGGCCAAATTTCTGGTCAAATATCGAGGCCTTGACCTTATATTTTAGGCATAAAAAAACATGATATCATAAATCATTTTGGACAGAAAGGGACTATAAAACATCTAGCAGGTTACCTGCTCGCACATAGCCACACTCTTCAGGATGAGCTGAGACAAACTTATTAGTTTGCTACAGTCAAAGTCTCCATGTTTTAGAAGAGCCTCCTCAGACGTTAAGTCAAATATCAAGGCACAAATGCTTGCAGCCATCATTGTAACAGATGGATCATTAGCCTTCTCTGGAAAATATGTTCAGAAATTTCAATTAAATGTACAAATTCTGACAAGTAACGTTTTTAAGGAAAGAGAAGACTTAAAATAAAGAGCTAGCTGAAGCATGTTTACATCAAAAGGTGATTCACCTCGAGATAAAAATAAAACCAGCATATATCAATTTTAAGAAAATTGCAGATGGAATGCAGCTGTGCACACGACATGCATCAAAAGTAAAGATATATTTTCTATGGGGGGTTTTAGTTGTCAGAGTTTTTACTCCACTCCGGTTTCCCTTTACAAATCTTCTATTTCTTTAGAATTGGTCAACAAGAACTCATGGTAGTTTCAATATTGTGATTTATATTTGCCAGTTGGAGCTATTAGCTCATACAATTCCATGGTATGAATAGAAAATGGAATCACGACAGAAGCTTGCATCCATGTTTTATTATCATAGAAATTTTAGTGAGAGAACAACTCTTACAATGCAGAGACTCCTCTAACCATTCTATGCTTGGTAGACAGGTAAGCAGTAGAGTAAAGTGGAAACATGGGATACAAAGGGGCCCAAATTTGAACCCTTTTAAAATCAGAGCATCAGGCCACATTATAGATTAAAATACAATGAAGAAAATATGCCATCAGTGATAGAGATCGAGATACAACCAGTTGCACGTGATTACCACCAATGCTAAAATAAGGGGCAAGGATATATAGGATTAGGATTTACAAAATTAGATTTAATATTAATTTTTATTTTCAGTCATTTTTTTTTTTTTGGTAGTTTCAAATTTTAGGGCTTACTCTCTAATTTATTTAGGGTTAATATATATGATTTTTTAAATTTTATTGCAATTAGGATTTACTTTGGTTGCCTATATAAAGGCTACGCAATAGGGGTCATTCAAACTTTCATATTACTAATTACCGTGGTTTACAAAAATCTCTATTACTGTCTAATAAAACATATATTGTACAAGATATGCGTCCGACACACGAACCCAAGTGGGACATTACAATCCTTCCCATGGCATAATGAAGAATCTGAACCAGAAATGAGTTTCCTATCTGTAAGATAAATGGAAACCCTTTTCTGTACCCCATCCCATTTAATTTGAATAATAATTGAATATATTTTTATAAAACAACAACATTCAACAATAAACATTAAAGTATAATAATACATTTAGCTTGTTTAAAGGTATAGGACGTCTCCACGTACCTGTATCCAACTTTTGGACACATATTTCCGTATCCTAAGATTTGGAATTCGAGGGTTCCAACACTTAAGACACTCACCCGCACATGATACACTTACCCGAGTCCGGGTAACATATAGTATGATACTATATTTGAAAAAGTTACATTTTAGCGTTCAAGAATTGTTAAACATGTCAGAAAAGTATTGTAGATGAATCCGAGAAGTATCTGATACATGTTAAATATATATATATATATATATATTTTATGGAAACGTTAGAAAGTATCAGACGTGCATCTGCAAGTATTTGAGTGTCAGTATCACACACGAACATGATACTCTGACGTTATAGAAGTATTCGTGCTTCATAACATACAAGTAAACACCAAAAAGACCTGTCTCATTATACCATATTCGAGTGCCAGTATCAAACACTGACTTGATACTGGTACGTCTCCCTTATAGAAGTACCCATGCTTCATAACAAATAAGTAGCACCAACAAGACCTGTCTCATTATACCAAAGTTCAATAACCATATCAGGTATACATCTATTTCTTACTTCTTTGAGCTAAAATGGGAGGAAAAGAAAAAATAATAATAGTATTTCTTTGTTGAGATGAAAATGAGGAGGGTTATAATGAAACTGCAGGAGCCTCTCCTCCAAGGTGACTGAAAGTTTGAAACATAACTACAGAATTAATATGACGTGCCAAAGGTTCGTGTTGACACATCAAGATATCCTCTCATAGTATGATTCCATCCGACAATCTATAATTAAAAGTTTCCATTCCAATTAACCCTTGTAACTTTCTTTTATTCTTTTATACTAATAAAACGAATATTATCCAGGATTCCAACAAATTGTTCTCGTAAAATCTAGTACTCTTTTTCTTTAAACCATAATTTATTATTTGACTTCCCTCTATAGACCCAAATCCTGTAATAACCAGCACTACAATAAATAGATAAATAACTCATATAAATAAAAGAACAAAGAATAAAAATGAGAAAAGATTACTAACGAAATTAAGATGTTTCAATTCCTAGGATTTTAGCCTTTTTTTTTCCTAGTTTAGACTCACAGCCTCACTCCATTTCCTCTAATGACTTTAATAAGTCACACTTTCACAACAAACATGTAGGTAAGTATAAAAAGAAAATGAAAAATAAAAAATGATCCAACTTGAAAGCCAAACTAGTATAACAGAAAACTAATAAGAGTCTAAATATCTTTGTTTGTCCTTTTACCAAAAAATTAGAGTGGTGGTTTTGTCCTTTCTTTCTCTCATCTCTCTCTCTCTCTCTCTCTCTCTCTCTCTCTCTATATATATATATATATATATAAATAGATAGATATAAAAGGTTTATTTTTCCTAAATATAGATACAGAGTTACCTGATCAATATGAATGAACAGTTAATGGCAACTGATTCTACTTTTCTTCCATGTGATTCAACCTTCTTTGGTTATTTATTTTTTATTGTTAGTGTCATTTAAGTTATTTATTTTTTATTGTTAGTGTCATTTAAAAAAAAAAAAAAACCACGCACATTTCACGATTTAAACCAAATGCTGGAAATTAAAAAGAAAAAAATTCATTTTATGTAAAACGTTTTACGCCAAAAATGTTTTACATCAAAACAAACAGAGGTTCAATTAGTAACAATAATGAAAATTGGACATTCCAAAGCAGCAATTGAATAGATAGATACCTGTCCAATATGCCAGTGCCACCAAAAGAGGAACAAAATTAGAATGGTCCAATGAAAATTGCATTTGTTCTCTCTAGTCATCAAAAGACAAAACAAGTTAGCATCATAGTATACTATCAGTCAGGGACGGACCTAGGAAATTGTGTTGGGGCAAAAGGGGGAATTTTTTTGTAATTTCAGTGGGGTTAACAATAAAATTTCATAGGTATATAATTCAAAAAAGGAAAATTTACTAGTAAATAATAGCAAAAAAAAAAATCTCAGTGGGGACAATTGCCCCCACTGATACACTAGGTCCGTGCCTGGTATCAGTGTATCGCTAGTTCATTTCTCAAGATGCTGTGACGACATTACCATTAAAAGAAGATTCATAATTGTATCACATGCCAGGAATATGATGCCACTATCATCCACCATACAACTATTTGGCCCAATCAATTTAATAAGACAATCCACAACCTGTAAAAAGTTAATACACAAGAAGCAAGAAATCCTCAGGATAAATAAAAGCTACGTGAATTATAAAATAGTTATTATAGTAATACATCACTGAGTTAAATTTAAGAAAGAGAACAAAGAACATAATTCAAATTATACACTCACAGCTTTATATGCTCCAGAAGAAACCAAAACCTTACACCCATCCATCTTCATTGTTATTTGACACAGCATTGGAAGCAAAAAACAAATAGAGTAAAAAGGGCTGTCATAAGAAACATATAGAGAACTGTTAAGTCTGTAAGTATATCCAAAAGAAAAGGCAAAAGAATAAAAGTCATTGAAAACAAAAACTATCAAAGGAGTCAAAACCTTGGCTCATCTTCACCTTCAACTGAGAGCATATACTCTAGAAGTTCCCTAACCTTCTGTTCGCATGCAAGGGGTGTTTCTGCAAGATAGCTAATAAAAACACAAGTATCAGCTAACAAGATGATCAATTTCAATTATCATTTAGGATTCATAATAAACTAGAATATCCTATATGAATATGTTTTATCAAAATGTTCATCATAGATGATGTGAAATTTTAATTTAAAAGCTTTGTGGGGTTTACAAATTTATTAGTGTGGATTTCCTTTGTTAAATATTCAAAGATTTAAATCAAAATGGATTTTACAAAAAGGGATGTAGAAACACAAATCCTTCATTGAAGTTGCAAAAATCCCATCGCTGCCAAGAAATGGTGTCATGGAAGAGATGAGCTCGAGTAGGGGCTTGGAATATTTCTTGGAGGAGAATGGGATAGCACGGAGAAGGGAGATAATGCGTAGCTGCTTCGTCGGCAAATTCGACCAAGAGGTTGGAGCTTCTCTCGGATTGAACAATGGGATGGTAGGGCATGGAAAATATCATGTGGAGTTTCGGTTTCACCATTGCCAGACACCCTCATGATCTTGGAAAGAAGGATTTTGGTTTACCGATTACCTTTGAATCACTAGTGCTCAGACTTTTTGTGGCCACGGGAGAAAAGTCTGTGGGGGTATAGAGGGGTGGAGGCTGACAAGATATCAGACGCCAGTAGAATCGTTATTGCGGTGAACGATGGCGGTGAAATCCTGAAATGGATTTTGCTAATGATGACAGACTGTGCTACACAGTTAGTTTGGTAGAGGAGAGGTCGCTGGAGCTTATTTTGACAACAGCCAACCTCCAACAAAGAGACGAAAGCACCCTTTTTGACCGAGGAGGAGAGGCTTCGTGCGTAAAGGGAGGCAAAGACGGAGACGGGCAACCAAATGAGGAAGGGGTGGGTCATGTGGCATGTGCAAGAGGGACGAGGAGTCATTGAATCTTCTTCTTCTACACCGTCCAGTGGCTTGGAACAGTTAGGCTATGCTTTTGGGTTTGATCGGGGTTCACTGGGTCATGCCACGTACCACAATGAGCATGATTGAATCTTGGAGAGGAGGTATGCGGGGAGGCACCCTTGTGTGTATGGTGGGGCTTGTGGATGGAGAGAAAATGAAGATCCTTTGATGAAGAAGAGACTCCTATTGGGGTGCTTAAGTTCTCTATTATTAGTTCTTTATTTTTTGGGTTCTTGGGAGGAATTGTATATCTACGGGAGAGATGGTGGATTTTGTGGATATATTGAGAGTTTAGGGGTCTTATTTGGCCCTTGTGCAGTTGTTTTGTGGATGCGTTCCCCGGTTGAACACGCTTTTAATGATACGACTGATACTTGTAAAAAATATATATATAATATATAACATATATGTTTCCATAAGTTTCATGAAAACAGTGTAACTTATTAATGCATCAAAATGTCTTCAAATAAATAATAGACTACATAATATGCAGATTAAAAAATAAAAATAAAAAACGATTCATGCCACTCTGCATGCTCTACATATCCCAAAAACCAAGAGTTTGCACATATCATATATCATTTATTTCATGGATCATGGCCGCCTAGAGATAGAGAAGATTAGAAGAAAGACTTGCATATATTCAACGGCGTAAAGTGAAAACAAAAACCAATATCACTTGCATTCAAGTCGATTCATTGTAAAGCCGTTAAAATATAGACACACACACACACACATACATAGAGAGCACATAAGCGTACCTCCCAGTAATTCGCACTGAAGCAAGAAGATCATCTCCTTTCTTTTGCCCATGATCCTGTGAAACCATTATATGAATACAGTATTGGCACAATAACTTTTGACACTTTCAAATTATTTCCTTCGGATAGATTACCTTTGCGTCTTGTAAATACTCCAGAACTACACCAGTTGTCTCATTGAGCCCAGAGATCACCTTGGTGAACGTGCTATCGCTAATAACGCTCCCTGTATATGATGATTCCAAAGAAAATTTAATGATCCAATAAGAGTAGCACAATAAAATATACAGTAATGTTGAGGTCCCTAAGACTATTAATAACAAAACATACAAAGCTAAATACATCAACAATATAACAAAGAAAAAAGTGTTAAAGAGAAGTACTTTAGCATGGGTTTGATGGATATTTTTGTTGTTGTGAGCTTTAAGTACATACCTTGCTTCAAAACCAAACACTTCCAAAAAGGCTAGTCAAGCTACAAGCAATCAGAGACACATTTCTGAATGAGTTTCACAAGCTATGAAATGGAGCTAGGGATGCTATAAAATATTCTTGGTTATCTGGGTTTCTAGTTTTTGCACTCAAGATTTCGACTTTGAACAGACTTTGGGTTTTCTGTACCCTGTAAGTGGCGCTCCATCCAATGCGTAGACAAGTCAGAACTTAGTGCAGGTTCTACAGCAATGAGGGAGGAGTGTTGTGTGGACTCTCTCGGACAACCTTTCAATTCAGATTAGTCTAGTGAAATTGAACAGAAACAACTATTTGGCTTGAAAATGTTTATGCCTCTTGTCAGTTCAGGCACGAAACTTGTATGGTTATTTGCTAGGAAGCACGGACATGCCTAAAAGGGCAAATAATCCGTGTCGGACACCAACACATGCCAGACACACCCCGACACGTGTGAGACACGCCAAAAAATGTATCTGAATTTTTTATATGTAATAGAATATTTGGACAAGGTACAGCCACGCCATGGACATGCATGCGTCCAACATGCGTATCCCATTCTTGGGTTTTAATTTTTTTTTTTTTTAAGCCATTCTCGAGGATTTGTGAGAAATTTTTAAAAAGGAAGTTGGGTTGAAGTGTAAATATGAGGAGTTGCTTAATAACTTTCAATAATACGATGGCCATTACATAATTACTTAAAAGTAGTTGTTTTATAAAACAATTCTATATTAAAACAATCATATTTCCACCAACATTTGGGTACCTTCATCTCCACCAGCATTTGATATCAGTTTAATTATCTTTTCCACCAACGAGAAAACAATAGCCAGGTCCCGTTGCTTCAAAAAAATTGCATCAGCACTGGACGAAGTACTTCTGGAAGCTTCATATTTCAGGTAGGCAAGGTCATTGAGAAGAACTGCAATTTCAACCCTAGATGACTCTAAAACAAGCAATATACACCTGCAATGATATTGGCAAGAAAATAAAACCATATAGCCCAACTAAAAAGGATCGCTCAAAGTAAATAGTTACAGTGATATGCATCACTTACTGGTCAGCTGGAATACTGTCTTCTCTATCAGATAAGTTCATTTGACCGATTAGCCACTCCTCTCCCAGCATTGACATCATGGACTCCGCCAAAATAAGAGCATGAAGCTTTTCAGCAGGTGCTGCACAACAAAAGGTGTTAATAATAGAATAAAAATTCTTCAAAGATACCTTTAGTTAGTATGCGAGTCCAATTCAAAAAAATAACTAATTAGGTAAATCTTAATCTGAATTAGCATAGGAGAACCCTCAACAACAAATAGAAGATAAATATGTTCGGAGACCCTAATTCCACCAATAGTGCTACCTAGACATGGCCAGCCTCTCAAAGAGCAAGAAAAGAGAGAAAAAACGTAAAAATTGAGGAATCATTTTCTAATTCTTTTAATAACAGTTCCATAATGGTCCCTTATGCAAATGGAAACCACTCACTTTAGTACCAAAAAAAAAAAAACAAATGAAATAATGGAATTACCACACGCATCAAAACAGTTCACCTAAAATTAGTGTGTCCTATGCAAGCACCTAAATTCCATCATTCTACACTTAATTAATGGTTCAGTAAACCAACAGGTAAACCAAAGTTGAGATCAAAACCTTCAATATCTAACTTCTCATTATTTGGTTAAAGACTTCAATAAGTTTCATACAACACCAGTGACATAAGTTACCAGGATTTGACCAAAAGACATGATATCTTCTAAAACACCGTAATGGTCTTACAGGACAAGGTTTCAGCAATCTTATGATAGTCCACACTAGAAGTCTAGAAGATAATCAGTGATGCGAAACCTGAAGACTTCTTATGTCCCATCCTAGTTAGCCAGGAGGGGTGGGACATTGTTCTACCAGTCGACCGAGCAGCCCCTCTGCGAGAGACGACCAGATTCAAAAGGAAGATCCTTACAAAGATGCCCCCCTCTGCGAGTGAAGACTCATTACTATTCACTGAAGGTTAAGGCTTTCTTAGAGATTTGCATGTGTAATCTAATCAAAACAACCCCAATTCACCGATTTAACGACTTACTATGACTGCTAACCAAGATATATAATTAAAATATCAATATGGATCCTCATCAACTAGGATGCATCAAAATGGTCAAACAGTTCTTGATGACCTTAAATTAACCCTAAGATCCATCGATTTTTACAAAACACAGAGCTAAAACTTGCATGCATGTAGACAGGAGAAAAAGAAATAGAGTTACAGATTTTTACAAATTAAATAGAATGGTAAATATCATCGTCTAGTAAACAAGGAACACTGTAACAAAAAGAAAGTTTATTTTACATAAGAAAAGCAAAATGTCAAACTTACCAACACGATTCTGTAGAATTGCCACAATACCAATACGTATGTAAGTTGACCAAATGTCACTCGTCATCAGGCGTAACTCTTGATGTATTGGTGCCTAAAAATAGCAAGAAGAAGCCACTTAACATTTGGAGTTGGTGCTGTTAACCATGCAAAAGCATATACATTTTATTTATAATTTTTTTTTCCTGAATATTGTTATTTATAAAATCTGGAACGAAACAGTAATTTTTGTGTTTGAAAGTGCCCTGATTCAGGGCTAAGGAAGCAGTTAAGCAGTTGGTAGGCTAAGAAGAGCTGAGCACAGTGGCAATACAACAAAATATCTAGGGAACAAGCTGGCATCTTCAAGATACAATATAGTAAATTTGTTTTTATGTGACATTTGGTTACAGATTAGATTGTGCTAGGCTACATTATTACCATCTTATGTTGACTGCAAAGCAGGCATCATGGTCTAGGCAAACAGAACATTGGTTTTGAGTTTCATTACCTTTTCTGTAAAAGAACTTGGAACTAGTATCAGTCTTCTTACTTAAGAAGTTGAACTCCAGAATTACTTGAGAGCTTACTTACATTGCTAAATTGTTGCCTAAGATAACAACAAAGGTTCCACTTAGAAATTGTTTGTGTTGACATTAATCTCAATTTTTACAGTAGCTCTTGAATATTAAATTCTCCAACCTCAATTCCCAAGTCCTCTGTGAAGTTTGGTAAAAGCAACAGGATTTAGTTTTAAATTAAAAGCTAGAAAAATAATTAAACAATAATAAAAGAACATTCTCTCAAAAATAAAAGAGAGAGAAACAAAGTTGTTAACACAGTGACGGGTAATCCTACAACCCATGTCTTGTGAAGTGAAGCATGCAAGTAAATAACATCGTTCAATATCTATAGACTAATAAGGTATTTATAAACGTAGTAGTAGAGAGACAAGGGTTTAGAGTTCTATTCTCAAACGGAAACTAGATTTTTAGAAATTTCGACCGATCGATGAATAGATTGACATGCATCCAATGCCTTCCTATTGATCAGTCAATCAATTGAAGTGCCCTAACATCTATACTTAGAAGATTTCAGAATTAGAAACTTCCAAAAACACTTTTATGCAATTCAATTAGGATTTCTACAAATCAAAATATGAAATAATGGAAGCATAACATATGAATGCACAAGCCATAACTTGGTGAATGCAAATAGCAGCATCAATTTACCTTTACACGCTTGGCTTTGAAGATAGATTTTTGCCCTTGATTGAAATTTTTTTCCAACTTTGACCATGTCCAAGAGTTAACAAACTTGGCACTAACTTATGAAAATCTATCTATGTAAAAACAAAAATAAAAATATGGACTCGATTTTTTATCACGAAATATGCCACCTAAATTCAAGAAGGGGAGACTAACTATAGAGAAGGACGTAAATTAAAGATAAACGTATATACTGTTTATCAAAGCTAACAGCCACCCCCCATGTTTGATATTTTTGGTTATTTGTCCATTTGTCTATCAACATTTCCCACACACAACATACTGCACAACCTAATATCTCGTAAAATGATGTTGCCCAGGTTTAGGTTCAAAGAATGTCATAATATATTGAAATAGACAAGTGGCAAGACCAAGGTGCAATAGTGATCGAATTGAAGAGTGGCCTGAGGACTGCCCCATGCCCTCTAGAGTCACTCATGAGTCAAGAACTGAAGCCAAAAGTGTTTGAGTAGATGTTCCAAGTCCAGGTCAATCAAACAATAGCATGGGTTTAATACTTTATCACTAAATATTGACAATCAAGTTCTCAAAGCATTGGTAGACAAAACCCATACTATGCCAAATGATAGTCCAAAAATACTTGAATAAAAAATTAAAAGTAATCAAGCTTTAAAATCTTGAGTTCACAGGAGAGTTTATATCCTCATTAAAGATGTCAAGTGCAAGTCGGTCGAGGTAACATGATGTATAAACATCAACATCAAATTCAGACTACCATTTAAACAAAGCCTACATTATACAGTACAACATGCCCCATGTATCCAATCTGTAACTAAGGTTCAATCTTCTAACTCTTGATTCCGTAACAGTTTCGATCCTCATAGAAAATGAAATTTTCAAACAGGAAATTCTCTATTAATTTTAACCCAAAGCCCAAGAAATGGCCCAAAATATAAATTATGCCACAAAGGTTTAATCTGAAATCCCAAGAAGAAGTCATCCAGCCAATAGCTAACAGTACCAATATGTTAAGTAAAACTGAAATAGAATCTATTCAGGAAAAAAAAAAAAAAAAGCTGAGACAGAATTTACTTTTGCAGTGACAGAGAATGATAAAGTTTAGTTGAAAATAGTTGCATACAGAATATTTTGAGGATAGGATGGTAGATAGTAGGTGCAGTGCTTCAAATTTTAGAGCATTGTGCAACACAGCGAATTGCTTTGCTATTGTAGCCACCTGCAACAATAAGAAATGTTCAAAAGCTTCTCCACCAGAAACCAAGTCTAAAGCCTCAAACATACATGAAAGAAGTAAATGTGTTTCATTAGAAAAAGGCTAGAGGACTTGAAAAACACAATAATGGACTCAACATATGAAAACAATAAACTATATAGCTCTACAAAATCTAAGCTCACCATCATTGACAACTCTGATGAGTATCCGTTGTTAATAATGTCCAGGGACAGTTTACTTATTATCAACTGAACAAGTCTCAGGGCAAGCTCCAACACGTGAGAACCTGGACCAATGCTGCAACCCATAAGCTTTAGGCACATTGAAATAGTGGCAGATAAATTTATAACCCACTTGCTTATGCATTTCTATGAACAATAGAGTGGATGCTAAGTAAGGTGCCTAATACAATGAAAACAATAGATGTCAAATGTTTATCTAGACCTTACAGCCACAAAGTTCACCATTACCCATCCATGTAGTGTGCTTTTATATATATATATATATATATATATATATATTACAGCAATTCCAAAGTTCTACTTTAAAATTCCCAAAATCTCTTGGTCTTTACTATGGTTATTTTCTTTGAGCCTCCAACCAAAAATATACATTCCGGATTATAACCATTTAAAACCCCAAACTCATGGCCCAAATCCAATATTAATCCCTAAGTAATATAAATTACTAAATTAGGCATCTCTCTCACAGGAAGTATCAAGAATGAGTTGCGTCTGTGACCAATCATTAGCAATTCACTTTCCGACAAATCAAAGTCCACCCTTCCTAAAGTAAATTTCTAAAACCAATCATGGTGTTGTGGCCAGTGAGGCTACAAACAAATCTTCAGCATTATCCGTACAAAGTGGCTCCCTCATACCCGAACCCACTCCTCAAACTTGTCAACCCAAGCTTTAACACTGCCACAAGTTCATCACTAACAACATTTGAATTGCAATTAAATACAAGGATATTAATTGCACTAAGCTATTTAAAAAATCCTATAATCCTCTATTAGCCTAATTCTTACAAGATCATTAACATAATTCAGTTAAAGAGATCGAGTTACAACCATCCGAGAAGTTAACCATTTGAGAAGCTAGCACTTTCATGCCTCCAGATTCATACAATGGTGACACTCCATCTTCACAAGCACTTGATACCAAAAATAAGAATTCATAGCATTCTTCAACAACAGAAGTGTCCAATCTGTATGTTCAAACATCATATAGTTAGAGAACACAAAAGCATAACAACAAGATGTCCCCTTCTGATACTTGAGCAAAATAGATCAGGGAGGAAAAAAAGAGAGAGAGAGAGAGAGAGAGAAGAAAAAATAAAAGGAAGAAGCTAGCATCGACAATATTGAATGTACTAACAGTAGAAAAGAAGAGTTACTTCCCAATCAATATAAATTAGAACATCAGGTTCATTTTTTAAGCTTATATATTGTTCATAATTCATTTTAAATAATAGTTCAGTAATAATCAGAGGAGCAAGAATATTTGACCCTAGACCAAAATATATATAATGCAACTCAAAAGAACCTGACTTCAATTACAAAGTTTGGCTAACAAGACTTGTTTAGCCAATGTACTCTATCTGATTGTATTTTTAATCACATTATAGGAAAAGCTATCATTCTTCACTAACAGATCATTCATGAAGTCGATCTTCACAACCAAAGTTAATTAATGAAGTCGATCTTCACAACCCAAGTTAAGTAATGAAGTCCTAATGTAGTCAGTAATGTGTTGGCCCACCAAATTAACATGACATCATTAATTAAGGTCTTCTTTGAAAAGCTTCTACTTCCTCCAAATATCCCCAATATTGTGAAATTTACTGCAAACCAGCCTACCTTACAACTCAGTGAGGTAATTCATTCATCTTGTCAAGAAATGAATAAAAATACTAATTTGTTACGGCATATGTAATGCGAAAGAATTTCAATTGCTACTAATAATTGGTCGCATTAAAATTTATAGGCTGAATTCCTATACATTGTTTATATGAAACATCCACTTTTCTATTGTTTGGAAAAATAATTTTGAAACAAAGTGAAACCAAATAGAATTAAATTTCTTCACTAAAATTAAAAATAAAAGCAATAAAAAAACAATATCTAAATTTGGATTAATCAAGGATACAGAAAAAGAATTGGGCAATAAATATTAATAAATAAATAAATAAATTACTCTAGTAGGAAAACCTTACTCTTTTGACATAATCTCTAAAATGAGAGGAATCTTCAACACCATATCTTTAGAGGAAGCAATCTCAGGAACTCGACAAAATGCAGCAAGGACAGTGACCGATAACTGCAAATACGCATTGCGATTATCATTTCCACTCGCACTAACACTCCCTTTTCCCATCCCTAAAAAATATATAAACATATTATCAAACACAAGCTCATTAATAAATAATCAAATTTCTTTCATTACCTTAGTTTATATGGACTATAATGAACAGAAATTGATTTCTTTTTAGTTTTTGATGCGTTTTCAGATTAAGTTTTTCAGATAAATTTATTGAAGAAGGGATAATTATTGAATAGATTACCTGTTTGTAAGAGGCGATCGAGGAATCGAATACCGACGGCATCGAAGGCCTTGCGAATGGAGGCATGGTCGTCTCCTTTGCAGAATTTAGTAACAAGAAGGAGACCTGCGAGTCGTTGCTCGTCTCTCTCTCCTTTCAGTAGCTTCAAGCAATCTTCCAGCGACCGAGAGTACTGTTCTTGCATTTTTTTTTTTTCAAATCAAACCAACTTCTTCCAAGGAGAACCGATGTGTGTGTAACTGTGTGAGAGGGTGTATTTATATGCAGCTGGTGAAGAAGATGCTAGAAATATTGAGAATTCGAGGGAGACCATATGAGGCTTATGAGCTAGAAATATTTTGGTATGCCTTATGGGCTTGTTTGGGTCCTTTTGTGTAGGCCCATAATACTACACTGTACATATTACTGTATACATGTTTACAATTTGCTTCTTCTTTTTTTTTCTTTTTTTCTTTTTTTTCTTTATTGGCTGAAAAGATTGACAACTAAGAACAGCTTTGTCAACCAAAATTACAGAAAAAATTGAATCCAAAAAAAGACATATTTCATTTGATATAAACAAAATTAGGCCTCCATTTTTGCGTCATATAACAACATATGTTTTTTTGTTTTAGAATCTCTAATTTAAGAGTACCAAGAGAATGTTTCTATGATATGTGGGATATTAATCTCTAGCCAATGATACTTTCTTTTCAACTTGATGAAACTCAACTCTCCCTTTTCTGGAAAGAGCGTCAATTTTTATAAGGATCTTTTAAAAATACATTTTTTCTTGATCAACCATTCAACTCAAATATTGGCAATTTTAAAGCCTTATAATAGGTATTCCTCAATCAGATAAATTGATTAAACCATAAAAAAATATTTAAATTACTTTTTTTTTTTTTAAGCACAATGATCAACCTAATGAAAATTTTGAGATGTTAACATTTTAGTGTTCCAACTCTATTGAAAAGTGAACAAGAATATGACTTTAGATCCATCAATGTGAATGAAGTCATTATAAAAGTTTTATAGAATAAGCATTTTAGTTGATATTTTTTTTTCTTTTTTTTTTTTTTTAAATATATATATATAACTTACACACTTGTCTATAATGGGAGTCCAACCCTTTACCTCTCCACTTGGCTACAGCATTTGGACTTTTTCTATTCTTGTTTAAAAATATGGCAATCAGTAAATGATTTGAATTATTTGATTTTAATATTATGCTCTTAAACAAATGTATATAACTTTTACTGAGCTTGCAAAATTATTATTTTGGGAAAGAATAAATTCAATTTGATCCACACCAAAAAAAAGAAAAAAAAAAACACTTATTTTTTAATAAAAATAAAATTGATTATAAACATAATAAAAGGGGTAAATAGTAGTAGTATGCTTAAGTGTCGATTACCAAAAATAAAATCTAGTACTACTAATTTTTGTTCTCTCACACCTAACAAATAGCTCACGCCCTTTTGAAATGACGAGAAGAGTCAAAATGGTTTCAAGACACGCAGGTTCCAAGGTTATTTTTGGTCTTGTCCAGCTAACCCCAAGCAACCCCTTTTCCGTTTTTTTGGCCACCTCCCATTACAGGTGTATTATATATATATATAACGCTCATCATTCCGTCCCCTCCTCATCTTCCCTCCGTTTCTCTGTCTAAGTTACCATAGCAGTTTTGTTTCTTTCTCTACAATGGAAGACGAAAGGGAGACAACTTCACTAAGGCAGAAGTTCAAGAGATCCTCCATGACACACTTCTCTTGCTGCTTTCACAGCCGGCGATACGAAGAGCTCGAATCATCGGAGCCGGAGATCAAATGCAATCGCCGGAACCGACATCGCCGGCACTCCTACGATTTAACCTATGATGCGATGAGTTACGCCTTGAATTTCGATGAGGGAGAGCCGGTGGCGGTCGCTTGGGACGATGCTGAGATTCCGGAGAGTGGCTTCTCGCGGAGGTTGCGGAAATCGCCGGCGGCGAGAAATGCCGAGCATCGAAGACCAATTGGAGAGGCGATGAGGAGTCTGGAGACGAGAGCAGAGACGACGACGACGACCGTTGAGCCGATGACGCCGGGGCGGAGGAGTGTTACGCCGCCACCGTCGACGATGTCGCGAGAGATCTTAGTCGAAACGTTTTAGAATGGGGTGGTTTTTGATACATTATGTGTTTTTGTGTCTGACTCTCAACGTGTTATTTTGAATTCTTTCCAATGTTTAATAACATACTGTGCATATGGAACTTGAATTTTCAATTATATATCTACCATATATATATATATATATATATATAAGAAATGTGAAATTTTAATATAATTAAAGAAAAACTCTAAGCATGATTTTAAGATAAATTTTTTGAAATGTTTATCAAATTCAAAAAAAATATAATTTTAAACATTATATTTATTCTATATAAGTATTTTAATGATACAATAATATTT
>JAOTQH010255463.1:0-11594 GCA_025631255.1 Cornus kousa | reverse complement strand
GTTTTGGGCCAATCAAAAACAATTGTATCTGAAATAAAACTTTATATATTTTTAATAATTACTTGCGGGTGCCAACAATCATTGACCGATATCAATGAATTATCTAAAATATTTGACGACATTAACACATTTTGTGTATCACTTTGTATAATTATTTTAAGAGTCGTAGAGTTTGCGATAGTCCTCCTAAAATTGCTCTATGATAGCATTACTTTTTGGAAAAATAGAAATTTGAAAGTCACTAGTGAGTTGTGACTTTCTTTCTCATCTAGTTAATGTGGTCCTTATCAATGAAGATAATTTGAATTGTACGAGTAATAGATTTCAATAGTAGCATAAATCAGTGGCCCTCCACGCAATTACTACTGGGCTAAATTGGGTTTGCCACTAATTTTCTTGGCATCCAAACAGCGGGAGACTTGAGGAGTGATTTAAAAGTTTATGAACTGAAACTGGAAAGTGATGTGATGTGCAATGGTGAAGGTTTGACCATCCATTGGTTAGTAGGTGGTGTTGTAAATGAGTCTGGAAATAAATGTTTGAGCCCTACTCATTTTGACGACTCTATGTAAGGAGTAATAATCACTTTTTACGAGTTTGTCAAAATTTGTTGAAAAACCTTGTTTATGAATCTTAACAAGTCAAAATTTCGACTAACATAATAACCGGGCATAAAAATGCTACACGTAATCAAATTGAACATGGATGAGTTTGCAATGAGCTGTGTTCGAGTTGTTCAGTTTGCAATGAGCTGTGTTCGAGTTGTTCAGTAGCATCCCGTCGTACTCGTATCTTATTTTTTAAAAATTTGTCATATGTATCATATGCTTCCTAGCTCAGTAGTATGCTATTTGTTATCCAACAGCGTTATACCATCCAATTGAAAAATAGGTAATTATCAAGGTGGGCTTTTTGTGGCCCACAACTAGGATGGGGAGCACATGGACCAGTATTGTGGCCAACATATAGGATGGGGAGCATATGGACCAGTCTATCATTCAACTTGGGCCATTGACCTCATCACTGCTAGTAGTGATTGCTTTCATTCCTTGGACATTAATATAATGCTTAATTATGATTACATGTTACCAGCAGTATACCAAAGACACCACAACATCATCATAATCGACACCATTCCTGTCTTAATTATATAGAAATTGAATCAACTGATGAATTCTCTTTTATCTATTCATTTCTATTCCAAAGACCGGACGAAAAAGATTCTCACCTTACTACTTGAAAAAGTCAAGAGTTCAAACCCTCCCGAGGCACTTTCAGGAAATTTTCGAATGCACCTTTAAGGAATTTTTCAATGGATGTAGGACAGAAAGACTGCATGTGTTTAGTGGTACTGCATATGTCTGGTAGTGAATTATTACATGTTCTAAGAGGTCTGACACCACCATTGTTGCCAAATATATATATATATACACACATTCAGAAAAATGATTATCAGACCAATGAGTGTGATTCCATTGGATAGCCCTAGAACTCTGTACAACTTCATTTTTGGCTTGATGAGAAATATTGGGAGGAGTTTAAATCAACTGAATGGAAGAAAAGTAGAAAAGGAATCCTACACAAGGTTAACTTAAGCAAGTAAAATATATAATAATATAAATAAAATAAATTTTTTTATTTTATTTTTTTTTTAAAAAACCCCTTCTGTATTTACCCAATAAAAAACTTAAGCAAGTAAACAAGTAAAAGGGCAATCAAGACTACTTCAGTAATAAATGATCCAAACTCAAGCTGGATAGTTTGTCATAAGATAGGGTAACCAGATTCATAAAAAGTACTTGCAATGTCTGGTTCTATTCTCTGCAAATAACTCCTATATATATTGAGAACAGAAAAACAATACACTGAAATTATCAACCCATAAAACCAATTGCTCTAATTGCTTCTCTCAAAATCTGTGTTTTCCCTCTCAAAACATAATGCAGGCCAAAAAAATAGTACAAGTGACAAGGACACTAAAATGATGACATATTTATCATGTGTTGCACCTAAGAAAATCTCAACATTTTCAAATTACAACATGAAATTTCCTTTAATTTGCTCTCTTTGAAGAATGAGAGGATGTGTCCGATTTCTCAGCCAAATAATGCTCAAGCATATCTTCTTCTTCATCATCTGTGTCAATGCATAGAAAAGAAATTAGTTGTTTTTTTTTTGAACCACCCGCACCATACAACAAATCAGCGGGGTCATTGTGAGAATTACCTTCGAAGTCGTCATCATCAAAGTCGATGTCTTCCTCATCTTCCTCATCGGATCCTTTGTTGATCGATACTGCACCTTTCTGCAGGAGAGAGACGACACTTTTTAATTTAGCATTCTTTACTAGAATTTAGAATACTCTCTCACACACACGCGGGCGTGCACATAAAGAGCTCTCTCTCTCTCTCTCTCCTTTCTTTTCAGGAATTAAAGTCTTTTCATCAATGAATTAAGTATACATCGCTCTTGCCATGTTCATATTTGAGCACTTCATTGCTTGCATGCATTGTGCCATGGTCAATTTTTTGCAAAATCTAGAACATGTGACAGGATCTATACATTTTATACAACCACAATATATCAAGTAGCAACAGTTCAGAAGAATGAAGTACCGCAGCAGCTCTTCCGCTTTCAAACCACTGTCTGCCTGTGAGCTTCTTTTCCTTGGGCACTGCAAGTGCTGATTCGGGCATTAGCCTGAAAGTTAATCATGGTCACTCGTCATGAAAGCAAATAAATAAAAGGTAGCTTGCTTTGTTACTATCAAGTACGCTCAAGACATCAATTGAAAGAATAGAATGCCGAAGAATCAAGGTTGAGGTTGAATATTGATCTTTTCCTTTTTCCTGCTTTCCTCTCTGAATAAATACTTTTACTCATGTACACTATCCAGAATAATTGAACAAGCATAAAATGCGTAAAATTGGAACATTCCATTTTAGCACTTCATAACAAGGAAAAATTGGAACATCCATTTTAGCACTTTTCGACCATGAATACACTTCCATATATGGAAAGGTCAGTATTAACAGTTCAGGCATAGCAAATACTTAAAACAATGAACTGGAAGAGGGACATGACAAGCACTGTGAGAGAGAGAGAGAGAGAGACGTTTCCGCTTTCATTAAGAAAGATAATAAAAGGATTGCATTTCAGAGGAGTGGATCTTGGTATGCACTTCCACAACTCTCTGTTCTCATTGAGGTGCCACAAGAGTTTCCTGACAATCCATCATGAACTGATGCAGTGAAATCCTCTGTGATCTCTCTCTCTCTCTCTCTCTCTCTCTCTGAGTTTTCTGTGTGTGCGGGCGCGCACATCCGCCTACTAACCTTCCGACAGAGTGCATTTTAGGACACAGTCCACAAATGTGAGGCTCATAAATACATGGTCATTTAATTGGTTAGCATCATGGAGGTACTTTCTTGCTTTGAGGAGCAAAAGTTTCCTAAATTTCTGCCTGTATAAGGGAGCACTTTTTTTCATAATAAATTGCTTTTCACTTCAAATGGAATTTGACTGTCATTCCAATTAGTTGTCATGTGCTTCTATTTGATAACACTAATCATCAGTTATATTTTATATGCTTTACTGAGACAAAATTGCCTGCTGATTAGGAAAATCAACCTCAGCTTAAAAAAGAAGAGAAAAGAAAAGAAACAAAAAGAAAAACATGCTACTTATGAAACTTACTTGGCTCTTTCCAGTGCTAACTCTGCTTCAAACCTCTCTCTCCATGCTAGAAATGTATCAAGAGTAACTGGTTCTCCATGAGGTATGATTATCTAAAATCAAAATATGAACCATCGCCCAATAAGAACCACAAGAATAAAAGGTAAATATGTGAATTCATTAAGGTGCAATGATAGTTAGCCATAAAAGTGAAAGAAAGAGAAAAACTGGTCAGGGGATGTCAAAGTGATACTCATTATTAAGTTCAGTCCGAATCCCAGGAAATAGAGGAATTGGATGAAGGCAAAATGTAACACTTCAACACCCTTTACTAGAAATGTAATGATACCACAAGCTACAACTTGCTGTAGCCAAAGATCAGCTGAGACAAGGAGCAAGACCATCACCGAACCACTAAAATTTCAGGAAAAAGATATGCCCACGAGTTATTAATTGTTTTTTTAAAAAACATGCTAGACACATTTGGATCTTCTCATCCATAATATCTTCTAAATTACTCACAAGATAAAAAGAAAAAATTCAAATAAAACAACCCAAATTGGTTAAAGGATTGTTAACGAGAATTTATTAATTCTGCAATGACAATTTCAATTGACTGAAACCGCAACCATCTCACTTGGAAATTAAGTTGTCAAGGGGGAAAAAGCATAGGAATATAAATGTCTTAATTCCGCTGCACACTTGCACAATTCAATGAATCAACTCTCTATCCAAAGAATAATAATAAACTTTTAAAACTATGATATCATAAAGCTAAAAATTGGCGAAATACAACTCATCTCAAGGAAGAGAGTAAACTACTCAAGCAAAAAGAAGATCACATTAACTAAAAAGAACGCTTACAAACTATTCAAGAAAAAGAATTAGCCCCTAAAGCAAGATTACTCTATACAACTAAAAAAGAAAATAAATAGATATGTCTAGAAAGTAGAAGAAAATTCCAATTAATAAGAGAAACCAATCAGTTAGGTTGAAACAATTGCATTTAGCAGCTCTCAAATGTATATACCTTTTTTTAATCATCTCACGAACATAGAGTAGAAAGTTGTGGCAGTTTTCTATTTTCTTTTGTTCTAAAAAGGAATAGAAACATGTTAATGATTCCTCAAACATACATCTCTCGTCCGACAGAATCTTTAATCACTAAGGAAAGTATTTTGAGTCAATTAGAAGCAGCCATTGGACAATATCAGACGAACTTAGTCCAAAAATTATGTAAAACGCATGTTTGGGATTGAAGAGTAATATACACACCTTGCATCATATATATAATTATAAAAAATAAAATAAAATAGGTGGCCCGATTTAAATGAAAAGCTAAAAGAGATGCAAGTTTGTGAAAGAAAAATACGTATCTCGATGCATTAGAAAGAGTATGTGCACAAAGACCAAGAGAAAATACTAATGAATTGATAACTCTCGCAAGCCTATAAAAGTTCAGCCACTTCCCACGATGGCTTTGATGATGTTCGACAAGATTTTCTGAATGACGGCAAGAGGGTTAAGAAAGGAAAAAAAAAACCAAAGAAGGAATAGGGTTTTGTTACAAAAAAATTACGGATTAGTTAAAAATAAAGGTTAGAATCCATAGAAGAGAAATAGTTCATGGAAACAAGAGGAAAAAGGAAAAAGAGACAAAAGAATTTTGTTGTGCAAGGAAAAAAGAATTATCTAGGGTTTGTAAAGGAGGAGGAGGAGGAAAAGAGGAGGACTAAGAAGAAGAGAGAGAAAAGAGGAGAGAGAGAGAGAGAACATCCACTGGCAGCGAAGCTTGGTCCGCAGGAGAACAAGATATTGTCAAAGATGATCGTGCAAGATTTTGAACCTTTAAACTAAAATAATATAAGCATAAATATATGATTGTTTTAATATATAATTGCTTTATAAAATAATAACTTTTAAGTAATTATGTAATGACCATCATATTACTGAAAGTTACTAAACCACTCCTCATATTTACGCTTCAACCCAACTTTCTTTCTAAAATTTTCTAAGAAACCCCCAAGAATGCATTGCATATAAAATAAAATAAAAACCCAAAAATGGGACACGGATGTCGGACAGGCATCCACGGAGTATCTGTGCTGCCTCCGGATATTTACAAAAAAAAAAAAAAAAAAATTTTTAGTGTGTCCAACACGGATTCTCTGCCCTTTTAGGCAGGTCCGGGCTTCCTATCTATTAACATTGTAAATTAACCAGACCATATCAATCCTACTTATTGATGTAAACATTGGTATTTGTTGTGCACGACCAACCAATCTAAAATCTCGTTGTGTCTTCAATTTCCAGTCTCCACAATTTCATTCATTTCCTCGATCAAAGTTCATCCTGTTATGTAGCAAAGCATTCCTGATTAAGCTCCTGAAATGTTTCCTTTCTTGTTGAGCATAATCAAAACAATCTTGCCAATTTTCTCATCTTGTTTTCTATTTTTCTCGATCCTCAACTTCTCATAAATACATACATTGGAATTCCCTGTCTCATCATTCATCACTCATCATCTCAACATTTATATTCATCTTCTCCATTTATAAACATGTCATTTCTAGACTATTCTGTACCATAAAGCATTCTGGCCTAATAAATGTTTACATGTACGCATGTGAGAGTGCACATATGTTTGCCTGTATGGGTATTGTTTGCAACTAAATGGCACAACGTTCATCTTTTTGAGCAGAACAGCTATTTTGTTACTATGATATAACAAAACATGTTTTATGCTCCCTATGGCATGAGGGATGAAACATTATTAAGAAGGGATAATATGAAGGATGAAAAGGTGTATCCATAAGGAAAGGAAGCTATCTTATCCTCCTCCTTTTTGATTGAGCAGGGCAGAAAAGAGGAAGGAAAGAAAGAGTTGCTTGATTTTACAACTATACCGTCAACTAGAAGGGGAAGGTTACTCTCTCTCTCTCTCTCTCACTCTCTTGTGGTGTATGTGTCTGTGTGTAGGTGCGTGCGGGTGTGTGAAAAGGATTTGGTGGGTCCAGAACGAACATTCCCCTGCTTCCTTTTCTTTCCCCTTCCTCCTTCCAAATGACTGAAATTCTGTCCACATCTCTCCTTTTCGTCCAACTCTCTCCCTACCTAACGGGCCCCTACATTTATTTCATATAATTAATTAAGACAGCTGAAAGCCAGCTGGCTAGAAAAGGGTGCATGAGAAGATTGGCAACATCTAACATCCCACATATAACTCTTTTTAGTATGGAAAAATTATATACATGAACCATATTATAATAACAGATCTCACACATATCAGAGTAACCAAAATTTCAGGGGTCTTGGAAGCACAGGGTAGTGTGGGGTATGATCAAAGGCAACAAATATCTATTTTGAATTCAGAGCAAATTGCCAATTAACAGGAAAAAAGAAAAGAAAAAAAGAGAGTATATTATTAATAAGCAGTGAGTGAATGTCATAGATGGGACGAGCAGCCATACATCATCTTTTGTTGCCGCTGCTTCTTCGGTGTTCTCATCACCAGCATCTTCTGCAAATCTTTCAGATAGCCACTCCTTAGCTGACGTAACTAGAGTGTAGACCATAGCCATACCAAGATTCTCGGATGCCTGAAGATACAAGTATTTATAAAAAACTGCAGGACTCAACTTCACATTATTATTTAAGTTGGATAACAATTTTATTGTAAAAACATCGGAGATGTTTACCAACTAAACTAATGTTCTCATTGCTCTTAAAATCTGTAAAGAGGTACTACATTTCAGTATTTAAGAAACCCACTTAAGAAAACTGGACAGCAGGTTGTTCTTACTCTTCCCCAAACAATACACCCCCCTCCCATATCAATCTCATTTCCACATGTCATTTCAGTTCTTGAGATTTCTAAGAGTTAAAGTCCCATATGTAGTTTTAATTTTGTAAAGCATTTTATTAAATCACTAATCTCTTCTTTTTAAGTTCCACCACCCTACCACCAGCCACTTTTATTCTTTGGACCTCCATGATGTCCCATAATATATATTCTTCTGGGAGCGCTCCCCTCTTGAGTGCCTTTAATGAAATCGAGGTGTGTGTTTCCTTTGCCAGATTTTCTGTGTTGGTGAATGGGTCTCCATCCGGGTTTTTAGGCAGTTCTCGTGGTTTGAGGCAAGGGGATCCCCTTTCCCCCTTCCTGTTCATTATTGTTACGGAGGCTCTTTGTAGGTTGATGAGCAGGGCTGCGGATTTGGAATTTATCAGGGGTTTCAAGATGGGTCCAGATTCAGTTTAGCAGAAGGAGATCTCTCACTTGCTTTTTGCTGAAGACACTCTGGTTTTCTGTGAGGCAGATGTGTCCCAACTGAGATATTTGAGATGGCAGTTTCAGGTTTGAAAGTTAACGTGGGTAAGAGTGTGCTTGTTCCTATGGGGGGAGGTTCAGGAGGTGGTTTCTCTGGCGGCGGTTTTCGGGTGTGGGACGAACTCCTTCCCTATTTCTTATTTGGGCTTGCCGTTGGGTGATTCGTCAAGGATGGTGGGAAGTTGGGACCAGGTGATAGAACGTTTTGAGAGAAGGTTGGCTGTGTGGAAAAAGCAATATCTTTCAAAGGGCGGGAAAGTTACTTTGGTGAAGAGTACATTGTCAACTTATTATCTTTTTCTTTTCCAGATCCCTTCCTCTATTGTTGGAAGACTCGAGATGCTTCAACGGAACTTCCTCTGGGGCGGCCGGGGGAAGGAGTTTAAGTTTCATCTTGTCTGGTGGTAGTAGGTTTGCCGGCCCTTTTAGTTGGGCGGTCTTGGGATTAGGACGTTGGCTCCTTTCAACAGAGCGCTCCTAGGCAAGTGGTTATAGAGATTCGATAGAGAAAGGCATAGGTTATGGAGGAAGGTTATTTCGTGTTGCTTTGGGGAGGAGAGGGGGATGGTCATCTAGGCCAGTCAGATCTGTTGTCGGCGTAGGGGTGTGGAAATTCATTCGGAAGGGATGGGATGAGTTCTCAAAGCATATTAGATTCAGAGTTCGGTTCTGGGAGGATACTTGGTGTGAGCATCGCCCATTGTATTGTTTGTTCCCAAGGTTGTTCAAGATTGTTGTTAATAGACATGCTTTGGTAGCTGACTGTTATCGACTATAGCGGTAGATTTACTTTGGATGTGCGATTCCAGTGATCCTTTCAGGATTGGGAGTTGGACGACGTGACTGGTTTGCTGGACCTTTTGTATAGACAGGTGGTGGATGGTACTGGTTCAGATTCCTTAACTTGGGTGCCTTCTCCGCAGGGGACTTTTAGGTCTGTTTCTTTTTTCTCTGCCTGTTTGGGTTTCACGGTTCCAATTTCCGGTGGAAAACGGTTTGGCATTCGAAGGCCCCTCTTAGGGTGGCTTTTTTTGTTTGAATTGCAACTTGGGGCAAGATTTTGACTCTAGACAATTTGAAAAAGAGAAGACAAATCACAGTCAACTAGTGTTGTTTGTGTAAGAATGATGGAGAGTCTGTGGATCACCTTCTTTACATTGCCCTGTGGCTCATGAATGCTGGAGTCTCATTTTTGGTTTGTTTGGCGTCCAATGGGTTATGCCCCGGACTTCAAGGGATTTGATTGACGTTTGAAGGGGCCACAAGGTGGGGGTTTATGCTCGTGACTGTTGGAGGGCGACCCCCCTCTGTGTTTGGTGGAGTCTTTGGAAAGAACAGAATAGACTTTGATGGGGAGGAATTCTACATTGGGGCGTTGAAGTTTTCTATTACTAGTTCTCTTTTTAGTTGGGTGATGGGGAAAAATTGTATATCTTTAGATGAAATGGACTTTTTGGGTTCTTTGGGTCTATAGGACTCCTTTTTTGGGTTCGGTATTTGTATAGCTCTTGGGATGCGTTTCCCTTTTGAATGCTTTCTAATATACTTTCACTTATCAAAATAAATAAATAAATAAAGTGAACTACTTGCTAGTAACTTATATAATTAATTGTTTCATTGCAAATAATGTGGATAACTAGAGATATTTGAAAACTTCAAATATGATGAAAAAGTAAACTGTAAGTTAAAGCAAAACATACTTAAAAATTACCTCTTGCTCGAGCTTTTCTTTCAAAATCTTAAGATCTGCACCTTGAATTCCTTTTAAACTGGAAAGTACCACAATGAGGGTTACATAGCAAAAATCATTTCAAATTATATCTCGTAGACATAACTATCACTTATCAATGCTCTAGTCAAATAAGACAATATCATAAAAGGCATCCTAGATTTAAATAAATATTTAAAATTTTTATTTTGCACCTAAAAACCAAATAAAAATTCACAAACAATTAGAAAGGGTGCTGGCTGTTTATAACTATGTACCATCAATAAATTTAAGGGTAAAATTGAATTGAAAGGAGTGAGGTATTCAAATCTGTAACTTAGATCAGTGGTCCTAATTTGCTGGCACCCAGAGAGAGAGGGAGTTGGGCGAAGAGAAAAGAAGAGAAGGAAGAACACTGCCTCAAAAATCTGCACATCAGTGGACTTTACCTTTGCTTTTGATAAATATCCTTAGCTACTCGCTATAATCATCTTCATTATCATCTTCTTATTTTTCTTCTATAAATGCAACAAATGTCCTTGAAAACACAAATTTAATCTCAAAGGGAAATGTTTTGGTACAACAAATTTCCTTCCAACAGTTGTTCCTCCGTCTAATTCAACTTAATTCACAACCCTAAGAACAAATCAGAATCTGATCTAGCCAACACCAAGTAACACCCACAAAGGAAAATAAAAGAGATGAGATCGATCGATTCTTCATCCTGTTTGACATGACAGACCTACCAGCATTTAATTTAATAAAACATCATTATTTATATGCGGAAATAGCGTCTTATTTTAATAATAATTTATTTTATACTTGGTTGATACAAAATTGAGGATACAGCTCGAAAACATCAGAAGAGGCATTAAGATGCAAGCCAGGATCCATTGAAATTGGGGACTTGTAACATTTTGGCAATGTCAAAAATGCTATTCTGTTTTTGTTATTAGTATAGTACTAATTAAGTGTTTGAAAAGTTGTAGTATAGAAGTTGAGCAAATCTGTTGGTATCTTCTCTACCAACAGAAAGAGATAAATTTTGGGATAATAGGAAAAATGCCCCATTTGAGCAAGGGAGCGCACGAGAAAGATGTATTCACTTACCTTTTCACATTCAGAAGTGGTGGTTCATCTGGATATTTTTCCGTATGTGAGAAAATTAAAGCCAACCGAACTGCAATAAAAGTTTGGCAAAAGGTTATGTTGACAGGGTATTCATTGTCCAAAATTTGGAAAACCAACAAAGAAAAGTCCCAAAATAGGCCTGTTTACAGATTGAATCGGAATAAATATGTTTTATTCTAATCTGATCCATAAAGGAAAACATTAATCCGACCGGATCTGATCTGAAATCCAAATTTATAACTAACGAATGTCTCATTCACTAATCTGGTCAAATCTAAGAAAGCAGTACATGAGAAAACGTAGCAAGAAAAAAAAGAAAAAGAAAAAAAGAATAGAAGACAATATATACATACATATAGATAATTTCATCATCAATGCTTCAACCAAATAATTCAAGTCATACTAGACAGCTTTTCAACAAATCTGAAATAGGGGAACCATTTTTCCAGCTTCCAGTAGAGGAAATTAGTGTTAAGATTCTTAAGAACATAGAATTTTTTTAAAAAACATAGAAATGTTTTTAGTTATAGCTTCAAGGAGAGAAAAAGATGAAATACTAAGGAGGGACGCAAGCCTGAAAAAGGGGAAAGAGTAAAAGAACAACAAGGGATAAAATCTGGGAGATGAGAGAGTTGTAGAGAGAAAAAAGTTGGAATGTGAAAGAAGGAAACAAGCCTGAGAGAAGGATAGAGCAAGAGAGCAGTGAGAAAATGAGAAATCAAATACAGGGAGGCCAAGTGTTTGCGATTG
>JAOTQH010255452.1:0-11594 GCA_025631255.1 Cornus kousa | reverse complement strand
CCACCCCTTATCGTTGGTATCAAAGCCAAATAGAGTCTTTAATCCGGTATTGCACTAAGCGTTCAGGTCTGATCCTGGGTAGGCAAAGTGGCTCAACCGCAACAATAACGTTACCATAGTTCGGGTGGGGGGTTGAAGTATGTATAAATAGATAAGTATGCATCACTACTCAACAGTTTGAGTTTTTGAATAAATAAGTAAGCATCCACCCGTTATGCTATTAGTGTAGTTTCATGTTTTTATATAATTAGAGATGACATCATTAAATATAATGATATTATCATGACTTCATTTCTTACTCGCTTAATTTTATTAAAATATCACTTCTATATCATTAATGTTTTGAATTTTTTTTTTTTATTTTTAAAATTACCAATGTAAAATATTCCATCCATTCCAAATTAAACGTCTAGTTTATGGGAATTTAACTTTTTATGAGGAATTTTAATATTTTTTTATTATATTACTAGTGAATGAATTATCAAATATATCCATAATGAGTTGGCACTGATAGGTTTATATTTTAAAAAATGTTAAATTGATAATGTTAAAAAAAATAATAAGAATTTAACTTTTGGATAAAAAATTGGAAAGACGGACATTTAGTTCGAGAATAAATAAATATTATTAACGTACATGATCTATAATTTTTATATTTAGTCAAATTTGGTAGATAGTAAATAATTTTTAAATGCTTTTGTTGTGGGTCAAACTCAACTTAGGACTGTTGTAGACTGTAGACACTGCTGCGTAATATATATTGAGATAGGGGTCTTGTACGGGGTACATTGACGCGTTTCAGCACAGCTTCGGGGAAAGCCCGAGTCCGACCGGTGCCAAGTTGCGGCGCCTGATCTAAACGTCGTGGTTTTAACATTAAAAGGCAGAAAACGTCGGCGTCTTATCCCTGTCCCAGCACCCCCAATCTGTGTCCCATTTCGCAGAATGTAGGTAGAGAGACGCAGAGAAAGTCTCTTCCCCTAAGAGCGATTCAGATACTTCTCATCACACAAGGAGATTCAGAATCAGCTCTCTCTCTCTCTCTATCTCTCTTGGTTCCATCGACTCTCTCTCTCTCTCTCTCTCTATCATCGTCCCTCTGTAAGCTCTCTCTTCTCAACAACTCTTCAATGGCGTTTCTTTTTCTCGATCTCTTTGCCCCTTTTCAATTTCGTCACTTGATCGGTGTTCTTAACACTTTTAGCTCTTTAATTTCGATATGCTTAATTTTTTTTTTTTTTTTTTAAACTTGATTTCAGTTTGGTAACCATAGCTCTTGATCTTGTATGTGTGTGTAGACAGTACTCAAATTTATTTAAGTTTATTTTCAATTTTTTTTTTTTTTGGATTTGTGTCTTGAAATTGATCATTTACTGGTGTAATTGGTTCCATAAGACAGTGATCTGTGTTTTAACCTGTTTAATGGAGGAAACATTGTTTTAGGTTTGTTGACTTTTTGTCACTCTGTTTAGGGATTTTAGGTATTGGAAATGATGCCATGGAAGAGACCTTTCTAGCATTCATTTCTCGCACATTAACATTTAGACCTCTAAAGAAATTTAATTGTAGAACTGTGGCTCCGTAACACATACTGTAATAGAAAGATATATGCGCACATGTGTACACACAATAGATACTCATATATAAAAATTAAAAAAAATGGTCTTGGCCAAAGAAAAGATCTACCATTTCTAGAGCATTATTTTCTGTTAGGTTGCAAGAAAATTCTTTTATTTACCATCACTGCCCTTATTTGTGTTAAGTAGCAAATGTAAATGAATTTGTTTTAAATCAATCATTTTTTATTTTTTTTTTTACCAAATTGTTTATGTTCCAACTTTTAGGAAAAATATAAATTATTTAAAACTCAGACATCTTTGAATTCAAATTTGAAAAGTAAAAACTCCATAAACTTGTTTGGAATCTCAAACAAATGCCAATAGAAACAGATTATTGAAAGAAATATATAAAAGACATACTTGCATATTTCTGGTATGGATGAAGAAGAGAAGTGATTGATGGTATACTGGGAAGATGAAATTTAGACCACCACTTCACGATAACTAATTGTGTATTTTTCAAGGAAAACTTTTTGAAAAATTTAAGTAGTTGAAGGAATCCTACTTTCCCAAATTTTTCATCTTCTTGCTACCCATACTCCTAACAATTAGAATTTTATCCATCTCCAGCACTTCTGTAGCATCTTTTATCTAACCATTCATAGCCTAGAGCATTTAAACGTGTGAGAGATGTTGAAAAGTGTGGTATATTCTTAATATACCACTAGATAAAACTTTAGTATAGTTGCAGTGTTATTCTCAGTTTTGTGCCAAGGCACATGGTGAAGAGAACTTTGTTTGGCGAAGCTATATTACCTTCAACATTAGCTTCTATAGAGAAAAAAAAATAATCTTCCCACTACATAACTCTTATAATCTTATTGACGGAAAATATATATGGGAGAAACTTATTTTGTCACGAATCAAGAGAGTAAATGCATGACTAACTGGGCAACTAAGACCATATGGACATCGGCAATATTTGTTCAAACATGAAAATTATATTGTTGAGAACTAATAAAAACATTAATTTTTAAAAACAATGACATTAAATTCTTTCCTTTTTTAGGGATTAACCCCAAAATTATGGTACTCCAACAAGAAGTTCAAGAACTAGGAATTCCCCCCTCCCCCCTCCCTCCCCTTCCTTTTCGGTCGAGGTTCTTAAACTTAGTTGGTACTCACACACATGCCTCCACCAAGGCTCAAACCCCTAACCTCCCTTTGGGAAGTAGGGGCTTGGCATTGCTAGGCCACTGCCTGGTGGTAACTTGTTCAATATATAAAATGACTTTGTCGCAAACACATAGGTATTGCTTTATATTGCTATTATTTTGCTATTTCAAGTAAATATTTTAAAGAGGGAGAACAATATGCTCAATGCTGTTATCTTAGCATTGATTATATGGGGTAAATTATTACCACTGCATAACCAAGCATGAAAGTCTAAGAATTATCTGCAGTAGCTAATGTATTTTGTGGATAGCTTGAAGCTATAGTTTTTGTGCAGTTGTTCTGGGCCGCGCCCCCCTTTTTGGCGCTCTTCAATGAATCTTCACTTATAAAAACTAAAAAATTATCTGCAGTAGCTAAAGGCATGAAGTTAAAGATAATGGTTACTGACAATGAGAGAATGGTTTCAAATATTCTATGGCATCCCGGAATTCTGTTTGTCAGACTTTTCTTTACCAATGCCCATTAGTTATTTCTATAGAATTTGGATTTTGTAGTAAATTTGAGTTTGAATCTTGTTATAAATTTGAGTTCGCATCTTGTATTAAATTGTCATTTTCTTCAACATATGCTTTTGGACAAGTGAAATCATTTTTGGTGGCTCTTGGAATGAGATCTGTCAACTGATCAATTCATTTTGGTTCTCCAGGTTGAGTTGGCTGATTATGCATGCATCTTTTATTCTATCACAAATTGCATTATCTCAACAAATGTCCCTTGGGTAGAAGCCTTCAGTTGAGGTTTTCACATATAAAATTTCTACATCCCCAGTACATTTAAACCACATATGTGGCTTACACTAGTATTGATGGTTGGTTCTGAGCCCTTGCCATAAAATGCCTTGTCGACAAATAAGTTGTCAATTTTTAGTCTGTCATATTTAGGGTAGAAGCATAGAGCATAGATTTGGTGTTCTACAAGGGAAGGGTTCCTAAAGATAAGGGAACTTAGGAGAGCGTTACACAAGTGTTTTAAAAAGGTGTACACATTGTTCTACATCCTATATTGCAAATACTGCCTGCTTGAGACTAAGCAACTGGCATTTTTGGAAAAGGAAGGGGGGTGCGTGTGGGTGGTAGAGCGGTTATTTTTTTGTCTCCTATATCACTACCCTTACACATGCCTAGGCCACACGAGATTTTTCGTTCATGTACTTCTAATCTTGATGAAAAGGGCTGTTGTAAATTGTTGTAATCCTCTCAACCAGCCCCTCTCCTCTCTCTCTCTACCTAAGTACTGTACTGATGGCTTGTAAAAGGTTTCGGATCAAAGAATGCACTAAATATTGGAATCAAGATTTTGTTACTGTTCAACTTTGTGGCATGTCAAGGAATATAAAGAAAATTTCAACACCTTATCTCATTAAGTTTCTTAAACATCTAAGCCAGGTTCACTTCCTAAATGCCTGGATTGCATTCACCAGCCAACTTCAACTGGGTTGGGCATCATTAGTCCCTAGAACTTGTCAAGGAGAATCTAACCTATCTGATATCTTTTTGAGGTGATTACATCTTACATACCGTTTTTGACATTTTATAATCTAGTATAGTGGTATTCAATTGTATATGCATATATATATATATTATATTGTGGTGGTCACGGTGAGTAGGAAAATTTCATATAGGTTTCTGACATGATTTTGTTAAGCAGGCTTTCTCAAAAGCCAATTTGAATTACATTCACATTGTTACTAAGTAGTCGTGATTGACTTGCTTTAAAAGCCATATGCCTCTTTAAGGTCCTCATTTGGTTGATGCAAATCTTAGGAGGGAATATAGTTGTTGATAATGTCAGTTACGTGGCATGATGCATTCTTAAAATTTAATTTTGAATTTTCTTAAAAAGATGAGTTGTCTACACTCTACACTATTACATTCCTAGAAATTTTATGATTATTGTAGTATATATTATACTTGTTGCAAATACTGAGTGTGTTTATATTTTATTTTGTTATCAAAATTTAAACAGCATTTTTTATTTTATTCTTATTATTTATTTATTTGTTCTTAAGATCCCAAGAGTTCATTCTGAATTTTATTTATTATAAAAAATAAAAAATAAAAAAATCCAAGGAAAAAACTATTAACCTTTTATTGTTAACTGCAACTCAAAATTCATTACTTACTTTAAATAAATTGTGCCATTCTGTTCCTTGGCTTAATTATGGCACCCAATGTGTTCATACCAAGTATGTTTCTTGGCTCAATAAAGTGTGCCAGTTAAGGCAAAAGAGTGCAATAGCCATTGTAAGTTTCCAAACTAATATAACCAAACCATGCCAACTTCAATAAAGTTAATAAATACAAAACAAAATACTACATATATTACATGAGTTTGACATTCCCAGCATCAATATAAGTGAATGTGTAATAACATCTAATAAGATATTTAGAATTATTAATTTTTTCTGTTATGTGGCAACCTTCCTCAAGATGCCACATGAAAACCTGAGGGACCAAAACCCCGAAACTAAAGTATAAGAAGTTGCTTTGACCTTATGGACGCGCATGAGCTGCTGATTTTCATGCGTTGTTGGCTTGTTTATAACAGAATATGTTATCACCTTGGCTTCCTTTCTCATTCAATCTATTTTGGAACTTCCATCAAGCTGTTGTGAAATTTGTTCATGTAGCAGATTGTGAAAGTTGAAGAGTCCTTGACAATCTCTATGATCAAAACGCATAAGTATCTGCTTAAGAGTCCATTCCACAAGCTTCTTCAGTGATCCCAGGTGTTTAATCTTTTTTTTTATGAATTATCACTCTTAAACATTAATTCAAGATTTTATGCAAGTTTATATGATTTGTAGGGACACATTCTTTTCAAATAATGAATAAAAATGCTTATATGTCTTATATCCAGCTCCTTATATTCTCTGAAAAAAAGCTTCAACATATATTTCTCGTAGTTGCCACTTGGGATGAAGTTGGTGGTGATATGCAGCTGACAAAATTGCTAGAAAAACAAACGAACACCAAATAATAAGTGAATAGCCTTTATATCGAGAATAAGATAATGTTTGGAGAACCTTTTGAATGCTCACCTGTCTATAGTTGTTGCCTAGTTGAAGAACAATTGTAGAATAGTGTTGTGGCTTTAGTTTTTGTAACAATGTAGTCTAATCTAGTATATGTTAAAGAGTTGTTACATCCCCCAGGGAGTGATTAAGAAAATTGGGATGATTTTGTTTTTCAAATTACTTTTGCCTAGTTAAAATGGGAGTTAAGCGTGGTTGGTATAAATAAAAGATTATTTCTCCAATTCATTTTTTTTAATAAATAGAAGCTTCCTTGGACACCAATAAAGGGTGTGACTTAAGTCGCACAGAGGGGAGCAAGTGCGAAAGATGGAGCTAGAAAGTGGCAAAATCTTAAATTTGCTTAAAGCGGGGTGCCTGAACATCTAAATACTAATATGTATGTGCGATATGTGTAATGGATATCTACATATCCTAGAGGCCATTGCTTGCTGCCATGATAAAAACTTAAGGTCATAACATGCATAGGCAAGATACACTGGTTAATGCACATTTTCTCAGAGTCACACTAGGAGATATATAGTATAAAATAATAATATTTCCATTATACTGCGTTTTTTTTATTTTTAATGAATATAGGTGAAGAAATCTACATTTATTTTAAATTCTTTAGGAGATATTGTTTTAATATTTTTACTTGAATGAAATACTTTAAGAAATTTTAGAAGAGCAAGTCTCTCTTAATTTTATACTGTGTTTTAACTTTTTGATGAATATAGGTCGAGAAATCTCTCTTGATGTTGTAGGTTCAATCCTAGTAGAGGACCTTTCTAGTTGATTTAGGTGCACTTTGGTTCACTTCAATTTACAATAAAGGCCACGCGTACACATGGTTGTCCATCAGTCGAGAAATGCGGAACTGTCCACAATCAATGGTTTTACAAGACTGAATTCTCGAACCGAAGTGAAATGAGAAGGGATTGCTCTCATAGTGCCAATTCGAGTTTTGAGCGTGAGAGCAGCACCTTATAGGCGGGTCATGTGACTTTGAGTGTGACAATATACACATGATGTATGTGTAGCAAACTATACAAAATTAGAATCTCATCACACCAAGAATCTCTACTAAAGAACCAATCAGAAAACAGCTATGATCCGAAGAAGAAAGAGAGCTCAGCATATTATGCCTTCTATCCTTCTCACCCTAATACTTAACTATGGACGTAGCAGGGCAACTCGTCTCACTTTTTTGTCTCTCTTCCTAATTCTACAATTTTCTATGATCAGTAAGCACATCACCAGCCAAGTTGGGCAAGGAAGACCACAATCATTATATTTAGCATACGTTCTATCAGTCTCAAACCTTGGCCTTGTGGTTTAGGTTCAAGCCATAAGCCAACAAGCCACAAGGTGAACCGGTCACAATCGTTATATTTAGAAATGTTTAATTACATTATTAATTGGGTTTTTCTGCAAGAAAAAGAAATAGCGGAAAGATGTTTTAGAGGCATTGCAATTATGGTGAATCATGCCAGCCTCTAGGGCTAACTACATTAACAATTGGATGCGTCTTCTTCTGATAAAGACTGTCTCATAGAGAAAAATCCATATGAAATTATCACACAAAAAAAAAATCCATATGAGAATTCAAACATATATGCGACTGTTTGGTCAATGATATTATGCTCTGTTCCCAGTATAGAAATGTTAAGCAGCCTTGTGATTCCATATATGAAACCAAGGTACTAGGCAATTATCAGTATTGTGTTAAGTATGTTTACATTAGTTCAACTTCGTGGAGCTGTTAACTATTTTCATGCATAACTTTTTTTCCCCCTTAATTATTTACGTGCATAACTTGGTAGATGCAATATTAGAAATCTGTGGATGCACTTTGACTCCGATAAGATTTATTATTGACAAACTTGACAGTGTAGCTGTTTGTATAAAAATATTCTTTATGAATTATTCTTTTAGGGAAATTATTAGACATTAGCATCTCTCTCTTTCTCTCTCTTGCTTCTTGCGTGAGGAATTGATATGTGTTTCCTATGTTGAAATCATCACGTCATTAACAAATTTGGTAATTATAGTTCCTTGGTTGTTGTAATCCAACTGATTCTTCTTTACTTACATAGCATTGCTATTTCGTGGCTGATTTATGCTGTTCGTGAGACATCATGCATATCCATGTCTGGCCATCCTTTTACCTCAGGGAAAGAGGACAGCAGGATACTGCAAAATTTTGGTTGATTTTTCAATGCATGGTAGATTCTACATTTTAATGTTTAAACCATATGCAAAGTTCCAGTTTATTTGTATATTGTTGAATACATTAAATTTGTATTTTGAATCTCGTGTCAGTTACTTACAATTACCCATACTGATTTCTTAAAGACTGGGATGATGTTTATGGTGCTTTCAGCAATTAATGATGAGTGCGCAAAGATGACAAGATTTCCCGAATTTTCATCGAATGTAGTGCAGGTCTTTAAACGAGGATAGTTCTTTTAATTTGACATCAAATTACATCGTATTTTAAAAGACAGGCTCAAATAGTGCATTTTGGTGCTTTGACAACATAGTTGTATATGTATACGATTTTTCTTTATGTCATAACTCAAAACGAGAAAAGTAAAGTGTGAAATGTTGGGACTAGCATTGAGAGAGTTGGTTTGGATCTTGGAAAATCTTTCAGAATTAAGTTCTATATAGGCTTCAAATAATCTAATTAGTAATCCTGAAAGAAGGATGTAAAAAATGTTAAGAATCCCCAATTTAACAAACTCTGGGAAGTTTAACCGGGAGGTGTGGCGGTCCACTAACTAAAATTACAAAAGATCCACAGAAATATGTTTTTGGGGGTGCTAAAATAGGCTGTTTTTTTCAACAGCCCAGTTGGTCTTCATGTTCGATCCTATTTTCTGCCCGTTTTTTTCAAAATATGCTTGCTACTAGTATGTCTTAATGTTTGATCATGGTTAATTACTTTAGCTACTCCATGGTATTGATTCAAGTCAATAATTCACTGTTATACAGTAACATAAAAGTGGTACTGGATAAGAAATGTAGGGCTCAGCATGTAATGTGGTAGTGATTCGAGTCAATAATTCACTGTATGACATAAAAGTGGTACTGGATAAGAAATGTTTGTAGGGCTCAGCAGGTAATGGTATTTGAATATGTATTGTTTGTTCAATGCTTTTGTTAAAAGAATACTTCATTGCCTTCCAAAGAATCAGTGCATCTAAGCAGATACATTGGGATTGATTATGATCCGTCTTTCTAACAATTTTTAATTTTAAAATGACTTTATATGTTGATAATTGGTGGTGTTAGATTTTTTGTTTTTTCCCCTTGCTTTGAGATTTACTAGAATTTATTCTCACTACTGCAGCAACAGCCATATTTGAGGATGGAATTCTAGCTTTGCTTTTACATGCTGATTGTATGATCTTGTGATTCTTGTCATGACCTGAGATCTCATTTCTAGCTTATTTGTGTCGATATACTGTAGAAGTTAACAAGGGCACTTTTTGTGAGAAGGCAATCATGGTAAAATCTTTGTTTCAGCTTTCAGCCTTTATTCTCCAACCCATGCTATTAGCAAGGCACTTAGATCCCTTAACTAACTTGTACTTTTATGAAGGATCACAATCACTTGACAATAAAGACATACATGTCCATCATGGCTGAGAGGGATGCTGCCATCCGAGATCGGAATATGGCGCTAGACGAGAGAAAAAGAGCCTTCGCCGAGCGAGATATGGCAATGCTGCAGCGAGATGCTGCAATTGCAGAGCGTAACTCGGCTATGGGTGAACGAGATAAAGCTATCGCTACCCTTCGATTCTGGGACAGTTCAATGAAGGAAAATAACATGACTCCTGATTCATCTGGAAATGGAATTATGTGTGGAGAAAAACACATTCACCACCAGCAGCAAATGCATCACATGCCCCACTTCCTGGAAGATGCACAATATTCAAGGGAAGATCCACCAAGCGATGCTTACCCAATTACAGGAGTTGCTTCTGAGACTGCCAAAACCAGGAAGGTGAAACAAACAAAGGAGGCCAAAGCAATTCCAGCAAAGAAGTCATCCAAGTCTTCGGGAAAGGGTAAAAAAGGGTCTGAAGCTTTGAACAAGCAGATGACCGTTGCTACATCAAATGCTTGGAAAAATGAGCAGGATTTGGGGGGCGATGATGACGACTTAGACAGGCAGCTTGTTGTCTGGAAGGATGAGTTGGGGTTTAACCAGGTTGATTTTGATGAATCTACCATGCCAGTGCCAGTTTGTTCTTGCACAGGAGCACCTCAGCCGTGCTACAAGTGGGGAAATGGCGGGTGGCAATCAGCTTGTTGCACGACCACCATGTCAATGTATCCACTGCCGCAGGTGTCTAATAAACGCTATTCCCGAGTTGGGGGCAGAAAGATGAGTGGAAGTGCCTTCACTAAACTGCTTAATCGGCTTGCTGCCGAGGGTCATGATTTGTCCACTCCAGTTGATCTCAAGGACAACTGGGCCAGGCACGGTACAAATCGCTACAGTTCCCAAAAATAGCTTGCGGATGAGGGTCTGGACTTCACAAGCGGTGGGAAAGCACATCTGTAGTTCTCTGGGATGAACAAAAAACTTGTTTGTAGACTTGTAACCTACCATTGCATAGATTTAGGAACCGGAATGCTTTACCTTTTCTTTTTCGTTCTTCTGGGAACCTAAGCATTTGAAAATTCTCTTCTTTTTTTTCCATTTTACATTTGAGTATATGTTTAAAAACAATAGGAACTGGTGTGTAAAAGTAGTGTGTCTTGATTGGATCTTATATTGAGGCAGAGGATAATGCAATCAGGGTTGAGGTCTCGTTTGCATAATCACTGCGGATTTAGTTCAAATGGATATCCCTCATTAGACTGCTCAAGGCATGGCCTGTTGTTGCATTTTGTAATTATTATTATGATGAATTTATTGCTGAACCAATTTCCTAAATATTTTCCTCTAGATTTTGTTTTTTATTTGCTCTGTGAAATATATGTTCATCTGGTTTCCTCAGCATTCATCAATGTCCTCTCCAAATTAGAATTTGATTGAACCAATCTGCCGGTCATCAATCCACTCTCAAATATTTAGAAGTAATTATATTATGTTAGCAAGTAACTTTTAAAAGCTAGGGAAACACAAAGACAGCTATGTATTAACAGATGACTCAGTTGAAATCAGAGTAGCAATGGTAAAAATATAGTTGTTTTTTTCCTTCTGATAGATGATGACGACTCATTGGTTGTTGAAAACTTGAAGATAGGAAAAGTTAATTCATAAATGCAAGGCCAACTCATGTACATACACCTATTTACACTCCATTTTTTACACTTACACTACACTTCATATATATAAACATATATATATATATATATATATATATATTTATATAAACGAAATGACAAAAAAAATTCATTAGTACAATATCCCTTATTTTATAATATCAAAACTGTATTTTTCACTATAAAATTTATTTTTAATTTTTACCTTCTCTACTTACTTTTAGTGTCTATATATATATATATTTTGGGGAAATTACAAATAAGTGGGTTTAAAGTTTCATATTTACCCAAATGTGAAGTCAAAGTCTCATATTTCTTAAAAATGGGTTTGACCAAAAAGATGAGGTGGCACATGAAAAAATACTGTTCCATATTTTTGTTACCCAAAATGCCCTTTTTGCGGAGGTACCACTTTTTTTTCAAAGGTACTACATTTTTGGACTGAAGGTACCACTTTTTGACGTCCAGGTACCATGTTTTCTAAACACCCATCAGTT
>JAOTQH010255441.1:0-11594 GCA_025631255.1 Cornus kousa | reverse complement strand
TCAATATTGAAATGCACTTAAGACAAGTATACAAGACACAAGTATACTAGGTTATCTAGAAAGTAAATCATCAATATACAAGTGTACATACCAAGTGCACTAAGTAATATTGAAATATAATACAACATATATATTTGAGTATACATTTCTAAGTATATTAAGCAATGTTGACATACATGGCATACAAATGTACAAAGTATTTTTGATATACAAGGCGCACAAACATACAAATACAATTACACTAAGCAAGAAATGAAGTACCATGCGTCCAAGCACAAGTTAAAAGTGATCCACAATTACAACTAGGAATTGAATGCGAAATCAACTAATGGTGAAAAGACAAAGGACATATGGTCTCAATGACCAAATAAGTGATCTCGGGTTACTAGCCCGCAAGAAATTACCTAGTGCGCACTATATATTGTAAAGGGAACTCTCATCCCCCGTACTAGAGGCATACTCTAGCCTTAACATATTACAATGTTCATACAAACTTTCCAAAAATCATCAAGTTCAAGAAGTATATCACATACATAATGCACATTGTCAATTATTATGCACAACCAAGTCATGGAATACACACAAGATATGTTCTAAGCCTTCAATCTACAATGACATATTAAATGTTATAAAAGTATAATGTGTATACAGCAAGTTAAATCATAACTTCTACTCATGGAATACCATCTTGTAATCATACACCAAGTTGCAAATTATAAGTTAAGGAATAATATAACATCAATACTTAATTACCTCAATGAAAGCATACAAATGGAACTTAATGAAATTAAATAATTAAATTCTCAAGATTACAAAGCAACTCCAAAAATTCTAAATATATTATATGTCAAAGGTCATAGTAAAGCCTAATTTAATTTCAAGATACAAACAAATTCTACCTTAGTTACAACAAGGTAAATTAAGATCAATGCCAAAAAAATAATTAAATAAATTTCTCAAAACTCATTCAAATATTCTCTATTTAATATATATGAAAGAACATGTCAAGACATTGTTTAAAATCAAGTTACAAGTTAATTCTACACTAGGTACAACTAGGTGAATTAAATTTCATACAAGAAAATAATTAAATAAAGTTTTCCAAACTCATTCAAATATTCTAAATTTAATATATGTTAAAGAACATACCATACTCATTACATATATCAAATCAAATGTTAATTTAAATGAATGTAACACTTGAATAGAAATTAATTAAACTAACTAATTAATTTCTTTAGAATTTAAATCAATTGCAAATGACTCCAAATAATTATATGCTAATGGTACTATCATGGTAATCACATATATCAACTCAAAAACTTAAGTAAGTGTAACAATTAAATAGAAATTAATTAATTTTAAATAATTAAATCTCTAGATTCTAAAATAACTCCAAATGACTTTATACTAATATAAGTTATAAATCAAGTCATGGCCTTCAAGAATATCATGTTCTTACTTAATTTCATGGAAGGTACTACAACCTATAAATTTTAAAATTAAGTATAAGACATGTAAATAATTTATTGTAAGCTATAAAAACAATTAAAACAGTTAGATTAAAAACCTATATCACCCCTACCTCACAAGAGGATTATTCCTCTTGAATCCAAAGCAAACAAAGGAATTTTTGAACTTCCTTCAAGGGTTATATAAAGGAAGGTAAGGCAAGCGTTTTGTGTTCCAAGCTTTTAGGTCTAAGGTGAGTGGAAGGAGATCAAAACTAAGGTTTTAAGCCTAGGTTAATGGTTTCCTTCAATGGTGGCTAGGGTTCTAAGTGAGGAAAAAGAAGTTTAATGTGTAAAATGAAATAATTAAATACTTTAATGTATTTCTCCATTCACTTGGTCAATGGAAGTCAAACACTCCAAGTCTTGCACTATCCCCTCACACACACACAAAAGTTAGACTTTAATTAGAAGCCTACACTTGTCATTAATCCAATGGTCCATTCTAGGCTTAATATAAAGCCTACACTTGTCAACAATCCAAGCCAACAAGTGCACCAATGGTAGGCCAACAAGTGGATGAATCTCCATCCTCCACATGTCATCAGCCAAGGCTTCCAAGTGTGAACCAATGAGATGCTTACAAGTGGACCAATAAGAATGCGACACTTGTCACACTTTTTTCGGTAATTACAAAAAGGTCATTTTTGAAAATATCTTCCAAAATAAATCACAAAAAGGTCCCTTAGAAATAAAATAATTACTTTCTATAATTATGAAAAAACCCCAAAAACAAATAATGTTTCAGAAAAAATTATGCATCCATGCCTTTTTACATAAAAGTAAACAACTAGCATACTTTTCTAGAAAAGTAAAAATACGTAAAGCATGTAATTTAAATATCATAGATGCATGCAAAATCGAAACCAAATCCGAGCACAAAAAGTGAGGTTACGCGAAGAAAACCATTCTCAAGAAAAAGACAAAAAGTGAATAGTGTCAAAAAAATGAAAATGTGAAAATGACTCGGTCCTTAAAGGAAGTTATCAATTCATAGGAAAGAGTCTCAGAAACCATTTCCGAGCACTTGAGATGACACTAAGTGATGAGTAACCGAACTAAGAAAAGAAAATTTAACAGAAAAAATTTATCTGTAAAATTTCAGAAAAAGGAAAGGAAGGAAAATGACTGGGTCATTACACCACCACAGCGTCAAACTTTCTGGAAAGCAGAAAAGAGGCTGAGAGAGGAGGAATTGGTCACTCCACTTAAAGTCACTCTGGCAAGGTTATATCAAGAGAACAAAGATAAGTTTCACTCTCCCCTACCAATCAAACAACCTCTCGAATAGAGATCAATCTAAACATTGTGCTTTCCATAGTGATTTTGGTCATCAGACTTAAGGAGGCAAGTGGAGATGCTCATAGCAAAGGTAAAGTTTACGGGATATGTTCAAGGGCCAGCGCAGGAGCAGAACCGACCGGCTGAGCAAGTGAAGAGAAATCAGAAGCCGAACTACCATAACCCCCAACCTGTTCAAATAATAAATGCAATTCATGGTCGACCTGACCAGACCGAAGAGTCAGAAGAATTGCTCCGAATGCGCCTTCGACAAGCACAAATGAAGAGGAGGATAGGCAGTGTGAATGCTCTGCACCAACAGAGCGCATCAGCACAAATAAAGTTTGATAGAACAGACCTGCTGTGAGTTCAAATTCCTCATGAAGATCCTCTGGTCGTTAGTTTGACGGTGGCCGAGTGCTTGGTACGAAGAGTTTTAATTGTTCTAGGAAGCAGCGCAAATGTCATGCCAAGAGTTACGTTTGACTAGCTTGAGATCAAGCCAGAAAAGCTCAAGCCCACTGAAAATCCCTTGTTGGGATTTGATGGAAAGCGAGTGGAGCCTATCGGAATGGTAGAGTTGCCGGTTTAAGCTGCAGAGAGAGAACTGATTGAAAGCTTTGTGGTAGTTGAGATCCATCCGTCTTATAATCTATTGATGGGAAGAGGGTGGATTCACAGGGTCTAGGGTGTCCCGTTGACTTTGCACCAGGTGATGAGATGCTTGAGCTCAGATGGGAACAAGGTGATTGACATCCATGGCGACCAGGTCGCAGCCAAGAAATGCTACTCAGTTACTCTGAAAGCCGCTGGGAAGGGAAAAGCTACCATCCGAACTGGTAGCCTGAGATAGCAATTATAGGAACCCCCATCCAACGAGAATGGGAAGGAAGAGCCTTTGGTCCCTATCGAAGAACCTCTTTTTGATGTGTAAATCGATCCTCTAAGGCCACACAGAACCACGAGAATAGGGTCAGGGCTCGCAGAAGAGGTAAAGCATCAATTAGTTAATTTCCTGTCTTAGAATGTTGATGTGTTCGCCTAAAGCCACTCGGATATGCCAGGAATTGATCCCTCTATCTCTTGTCATTCCCTCAATGTAGACCCGAACGTCAGGCCTGTAAGATAAAAGCAGAGGAGGTTCGCCCCGGAGCGTAAACAAATCATAGCGGATGAAATTGACAGGTTGCTAGAAGCAGGGTTCATTAGAGAAGTTCAGTACCCATCCCGGTTCTCAAACGTGGTTGTAGTGTAAAAGAAGAATGGGAAATGGAGAGTTTGCATTGACTTTACCAACCTGAACAAAGCTTGTCCGAAGGATAGTTTTCCGTTACTAAAGATTGATTGAATGGTGGATGCCACAACTGGATATGAATGGCTAACTTTTCTGGATGCTTACTCAGGCTACAATCAAATACCTATGGCTTCGAACGATGAAGAAAAAAATCTTTTGTCACTGAACGAGCGATTTATTGCTAGAGTGAAGCAAAGAGCTTTAATCAAATCAAGTTCATCTAATTGCTAAGAGAACATAATGAGGATGCGATCGGTTAGCCTGCAGTGCGTCGAACTCTGGAGACACACTTGGCAAGAGTGATTCCAGTTGATGTGTTGCATCAACCATCTATATTTGAAGAACCATCAAGCTCGGATCCTTAGCAAGTGAATGTTATGCCGTATGAGCCGAGCTGGATTGATCCAATCATGACTTTCATACGGGATGGAGTTCTGCCTGAACGAAGAGATGAAGCAAGGAAAGTCAGGTTAAATGCTGCAAAGTATGCCATTGTACACCATCAGTTGTATAGAAGGTCTTTCTTGGGTACGTACTTGAAATGCGTTACCCCTACGGAGGCTAGGCAGATCCTGCGAACAATCCATGAGGGTGTGTGTGGCAATTATTCAGGAGGGAGATCTTTAGCGCATAAAGCAATGACACAAGGATACTTTTGGCCAAATATGCCCTGAGATGCAGAAGAATTTTCTAGAAGATGCGATAAGTGCCAAAGGTTCGGACCATTGATCCCCTAACCACCTGAGGACTTGTATGTAATGGCCCAAGGCCTTTCGCACAATGGGGGATGGATGTGGTTGGCCCTCTTCCGACCACGAGATCACATAACAAATACGTTCTGCTTGCAACGGATTATTTTACCAAATGGGTGGAGGCAGAACCATATCCTAGTGTGACCCAGACTCAAGTAAGATGCTTCATTTGGAGTAATATTATTTGTCATTTTGGCATGCCAAGATTGATTGTTATGGACAATAGGACTAATCTCGATAGTAAGCAAGTGAGGGATTTGCTAGAAGAGTATGGAATCAATCAAAAGTTGGTAGAGGTCAGCCATCCGAAGGCAAACGGTCAAGCTGAAATCACGAACAGAATAATCTTTGCTTGTATTAAAAAGAAGCTTGAAGAAGAAAAGGAGAAATGGTTGGATGAGCTTTCGAACGTCTTGTGGACTTATAAAATAACCCCGAGATGACCAACCGGAGAAAGCCCATTCGTTATGGCATACGGCACCGAGGCAGTAATATCAGTCGAGCACTTAGTTCTAACTGTTCGAAGTTTGACATTGAATCAAGAGCAAAACGATAGTATGTTGAATTTTAACCTCGATCTGCTGGAAGAGAAGAGAGATGCAACAGCAATAAGGCTCGCATCATATCAGCAAATGCTTATGAATAGTCACAATAAAAAGGTGAAGCATAGAGACTTTGCACCCGGTGACTTAGTTCTAAAAAAGAAGGTGGTGATTGTCAAAAAGATGATGCCACCCTGGTAAGGTCCATACAGAGTTGCAGAGGCCATAGGAAAGGGGGCATACAATTTAGAGACCATGGCTGGGACATTGGTCAATAAACTGTGGAATGCCACGTCTCTAAAAAGGTATTACCAATAAAGATTGAATTTCGTTATGGGTAGTGTTCATTTAGAATTACGTTCTTGCAAATGTACAGATTTTATAAAAAGAGCTTGTTCTGTTTCAAAATTTGATTGAGCAAAGAGCACTAAACACTTACCCAAGTAAGTGGCAAATGACACTACGAGCTGAACGCCAAACACTTGCAAAAAAGTCAAGTAGCAAGTGGCATTTTAGCCGAGCGCCAAGCACTCAGCTAAGTAAGTGGCAAATGACACTACGAGCCGAACGCCAAACACTTGCAAAAGAGTCAAGTGGCAAGTGGCATTCTAGCTGAGCTTCAAACACTGAGCCAAGTAAGTGTTAAATGGTACTACGAGTAGAACGCCAAAGACTTGCACAAAATAAAAGTCAAAGTGGCAAATGGCACTACAAGTCGAACACCAAAGACTTGCACAAAATAAAAGTCAAAGTGGCTTAGTGGCATTCTAGCCGAGCGCCATGCACTTAGCCAAGTAAAAGTCAAAGTGACAAATGGCACTACGAGCCGAATGCCAAAGACTTACACAAAATAAAAGTCAAAGTGGCAAGTGGCCTTCTAGCCGAGCGCCAAGCACTTAGCCAAGTAAGTGACAAATGGCGCTACGAGCCAAACGCCAAGCACTTAGCCAAATAAATGACAAATGGCACTACGAGCCGAATGCCAAAAACTTACACAAAATAAAAGTCAAAGTGGCAAATGGCATTACGAGCCGAACGCCAAAGACTTGCACAAAATAAAAGTCAAAGTGGCAAGTGGCATTCCAGCAAGCGCCAAACATTTAGCCAAGTAAGTGGCAAATGGCGTTACGAGTCGAACGCCAAACACTTGCAAAAAAGTCAAATGGCAAGTGGCATTATAGCCGAGCGCCAAGCACTTAGCCAAGTAAGTGACAAATGGTACTACGAGCCGAACGCCAAAGACTTGCACAAAATAAAAGTCAAAGTGGCAAATGACACTACGAGCCGAATGCCAAAGGCTTTCACAAAATAAAAGTTAAAGTGACAAATGACACTATGAGCCAAAAGCCAAAGACTTGGACAAAATAAAAGTTAAAGTGGCAAGTGGCATTTTAGCTGAGCGCCAAACACTTAGCCAAGTAAGCGGCAAATGGCACTACGATCCGAACGCCAAGCATTTGCAGCAAAAAATAAAAATAAAATGGAAAAATTAGTTTGACTGTTCATATTGGCACATATTGAAGTATGGATGTTTTGTAAAAATAAAATTGTCTTCTCATTCATCATCATAAGAAGTTCTTGATACATAAATACTGAAATGAGAAGAAACAAGTACAAAAGTCGAAAGAACTCTATTCTGTCTCATCTTCTCCCAAGCCTGATTCATTGCCTGCTTTGTCAGCATTGGCTGTTTCGTCACCACCAGCTAGTTAGTTGTCTCCTTCCCCACCATTAAATGTTTCCTCGTCTTTGGAAGGAGAGTCCAGGTGAATGACATTGTCAGCTGGTGAAATTCCTTCAGTCACAATAGTAGCAGGTGGGGTAATGGTGGTAATTGAAGGAATGCTAAGAGGGCGAACAGGGGGGATGATCCTTGAGGTGGCAATCTCTTGGCACTCAACAAATATATTCTCAGTAGGAGCAGGGAGTGGATCCTTGAAGTCATTCGGTGGGTTAATGTCAAGAGATGCGTCTAGCTCGTCTGGACCTGCACAGGAGCTGGACTCGCCCTCGGGGGGAGATCGGTCAATAAAACCGTCTCTGTACCCCTTGGCATATCTGAGAGCCCTGATCCTAGTGAAATGAGCGTGAAAAGCCTTCATATCGCCATCAACCCAACCGATGATGTTAAGCAAAGCTGCATGTTCGTTCAAGAATTTTCCCTCAAAGATGGAACGGGTCAACTGTTTAGCAACTAGAGTACGCTGAAGGTCCCTCTTCTTAGCTTTCAGAGCGTCTCTATCGGTCTGCATGACTTTTTTCTCTATCTTCAGAACGTCAAGCTCGTCATGGAGAGAATCTCGCTCATTCTTTAGAGCATCCCTTTCAGCCATCAGAGAGTCAATCTCCTCCTCTGATTCGTTCAGCTTGGCCAGCAGCTCTGAATTCTTGGCTTCAGTTGCCCTTTCTAACTCAATAGATCTGGCAAGGCCAAGAGAGAGGGATTTGATCTTTTTGTTCGCAGTTTTGATACTCTTCTGGAATGTGAACATCCCAAATAGAGTCTGCACAAAGACACAAGTGTTTTGATAAGTACAAGTGTTGAATAGTCAGAACAAGGAAACAAAAAAAAAAAAACAAAAAAAGAAGAGGAAGAACTACCTCAACAGCAGCTGCAGGGAAACATTGATACATTTCATTGAAGGACATTTTGTTCTGAATCTCAATGTCCTTGGGGGTTTAAAGTCCCTTGTAAAAAGCAAATGAAGTGACTGGGTCCTTGAATAGAGAGTCTGTGGGGGCGACAATTGACCCATCCTCACGTATGAGCAAGGGACGCTATGGAGTCACTGCTGGTGAAGAGCAGGATGTTCTGGCCAATTCACCCTCTGGAATGGTTAACCGAGGAGAGGGAAGAGTACTGGTAACCCTAAAAGTCCGAGTCCTTCGGGCTAGAGGAAGGACATTCAGATCAGAACCACCCTTAGGCTGGGGTCTTTTACCTAGGCTTTTCTCCGAGATGGTAGTGCGGGTGACGAGAGATTCCTCAGCATTCTTAAAATAACCCTCAACGTTTTGAGCATCATTAGAGGGATTTTCATTGAGGGTCTCAAAGGGTTCGTCGTTCGGCATGACAAGTTGAACTTCAGCCGGGGTGGAAGTAGGAGGAAAAGTGGTAGGCCGCTCAGCGACTTGAGCCATAACAGGGATGGTTGGAGTGGCCATAGAGGTGGCTGATGCTGCCGCAAGAGTAACTGCAGAACGCTTCTTCTTACTGAAGGAAGGATCTGGATATTCTCCATAGTGGTACCGAGAATGGATATGTTAGAGAGGTTGTCAGGGGTGAGCAAGTCAGTGGCAGAGGGGATGTCGTTCAAAACTCCTTCCTCTAGAAGATCCAAGTCTGGCCTGTAAACGCTGTAAACCAATTTGTCATGATTGATGTGAAGACAACTACAAAGAAAAGTGTAGAAACGAGGAAGGCAAATTTCACAAGGTCAATCGGTCAGGTGTTTTTTATATTTCTTATACAGAGGGACCGAACACTCTTCGAAAGTGATTGGGATAGGGAAAGTCCGACCGAACGGAGTTCGCCAGTCTCCACTGACCCCAATTAGGTTTTTCCTCTAACCCTTTTCAGAAGAGAGTTTGTCCGTGCATATGGATCGTTTTTCAATGGGAAAAAAGTGAAAGTACATGTCGTTGGTTCTGATCTTGGTGACTCAGTAGCAGAGGAGGAGGTCTATGATATCAAGATTTAGATCCCTATCACGGTTCAAAAATAAGAGAACTGATATAACCCTAAGGAAGTTAGGATTAACTTGGAGAGGGGAAAGCCCTAATTGGTTGAAGACATAACAGAAGAACGGGTGTAAGGGGAATCTAAGTACATTCAAATGAAGAACGGAGAAGAGGATCTCGCCAGGGAGAAAACCCTCCCCGGATCTCTCATCCAGGTTCGTGGGGTAGACTCGAAGGGAAACATTGTCAAGAATGTTGTTCCTCAAACGAAGGACATCCAAACTGGGAGGAGCCATTAAAAAGAGGGGTGAATTTTTTAGTGTTAAATTTCTTTCTTCTAAGGAAAATAGCAAGGGAAGGGAACTAACCTTAAAAAAGGAGATTTGCAAAGAAACAAAAATCACAGAGGAAAGCTCATCGGAGAAGATAAGGGAAGATCACTAGAGAAGACGAGGAAACCCTATCGGAGAGAACTAGTTATTGACAGAGATGGGTGAAAGAGATGATGCTTGAGGGTGAAGATGATGAGAGACTGTAAAGTATTTGTAGTTTGGGGTTTTAAAGAGGAGATGGCTTAGTATCCAAGAGATCATGACAATAATGCTGCATCACGTCTTAAGACGTGAGTCTTCGAGCTAACCGTTCGCTTCCCCCTATTGCCGCCTCGAGATGTCTTATCATTATTAGGAGCCATTGATAATCCCACCTTAATTAATTAGGGAAAGATTATGGGGGCAGAGGATACCAAAAGTGGCCTGGGTGGGCATGACCCAAATCACTAGAAATGGGTCTGGAAAGAGCACATGATTCAACCAAATTATCACTGATTAGGCCCAGGACAAGAGGATCAACTTGAAAGCCTAATCTTAGAGCAAAGGAAATGGGCCCATATCTAAGATTAGCCAAAAGGCTTGCCCAACAAGAAGAATTAGTTGGGAAGCTTCTAGAACAATTGTAAAGTCTATAAATAGAGGGAAAAGAGAGGGAAAAGCTGTTTTTTTGGGAGGTGGAAGATATTTTGAAGTGTAATAACAAACTATTCTTGAGGGAGAGCTTTTTATTGCATCTTCAAAATTTTTTGTGAGAAACTCCAGAATGAGAAAACTATGGGAGCTAGTTCACATGATTCACTATAGAGAAAGTGTTATTTCGTCGAATAGGAGTTTATGAGAACAAAAGAAAAATAAATGACAAGAAAATAAAATAGCACACACATAAATGAGACAATGATTTACGTGGTTCGGCTATGCCTACGTCCACGGAGAGAAGACAGAACAATATTTCACTATATAAATAAAGAGATACAAGGCAAAGTGGCTCACACCCAAAACTCAAATTACACCCAAACTCTCTCTCTCTCTCTAACTGATATTACAAATCCACTCAACTGATGATCTTGGATACCCAACACCACGGAGCATAATGGCTATAAACCATGGAACACGATGGATATATACAGCCACACTGAGGTGGTAACTAAGCTTGCCTTCCAAGCACCAAACAACTGTCATACAAAAGGATGATTAGCTTGCAGCCGAAATTGTTGACTACGTAACGTAAGGTTCTAAAAGTTTCTTGATGAAGCTGCAATTATTGACCAATTCAAGATGCATGAGAGAGAAAGTGATGTCACACCTTTGCTGTTGCATGTTTCCAAAAGATGGGCTGAAGTATTCAATATGAATACCATATACTTGATCACCACGAAAAGCTAACTGGTGCATGCAAGTTGTCATATCAAAATTTGAGCCACAAATTACTCAACAAATCTCCACCTTGGCGAAAATTTCATATGAGCCACTGTATCTCTGCCAAATAATCTGTCTTCTCCACGAAACAAATTAATAAAGAATTATAGTTTAGTTAGGGTCATCCTCAAAATTAACCCTCGGGCTCTCATTTTTTAACCCATGCATGTCTTGTGCAGCCACAAGCATACCTCCAGTATTTATGTCAAACTTTAAGTGCTTACCCTCAAAAACTCTAAGTTTGACATCTCCTTCAGCAACCTTCTCCAACCACCCACTAACCACCGGTTGGTCATGAAAAGTCAAATTCTCACCCTTGTGGAGAATAGGACGTCCTTGACTTTTCCTCGCATCTCTATTGTGACCAACTACTCGCCTCCTACGCATCTTAATGGCACTCGAATGGATTATCTTATTGTCACCAAGATTATTGCAAGTTAATATCACACCTGTACTCATAGGTCTTCCTCCCTGTAAGGATTGCTGTAATTTCGGTTGCCATCTGAAAACGGATTTCATTCTCCCACAATGTTGTGTAGTCCCCAAATAACCCTTTTGAGAACTAGGATTGTAACTCCTCTTTCTAACTCTTCTTTTGCCAAGACCCGAACGCAGATTTCTACTAACTGTTGAAGACCCTGTAGAAGCTCCACCTGTTACTGTATTCGCTTAGAGAAGATACAAAATTTTCACCTTGGTGCCTTGTAGCACCACAAGAGAATCCATCACGACCATCATTACTCCACCCTCTGTTACAACCTTGTAACCTTTGGAGTCTAGCACAC
>JAOTQH010255423.1:0-11597 GCA_025631255.1 Cornus kousa | reverse complement strand
GTATTTCTTTACCTCTTCTCCATATTTGTCATCAGGGACGCCAAAAGCGACTGCTTGAGCAATGTCTGGATGAGATAGAAGCACTGCATCCACTTCAATTGGTGATATCTTTTCCCCTGCAAATGGTAACAACACAAATCACGTCTCTTCTCTTCTAAACCATTCCATATTTTATACAAATCAAATGTTTACTAATAGTGGGATCAAAAAGTTAGCCTTTTGTATTAGAAATTTAAAGGCCATAATTATTAAAACATATTTTCAAAAAGAATAAATCTCTCCCGTTGATATTTTCAAATAAAATAAATCTAAGCTTTAAAATTTTCCTAACACTTCAACATCTTAAGTAGTAAAATCATGAAACTGAACCAAAATTTAATTTTTTAAAGAATGTAGAAAAACCTTAAAATAACTACTAGTAATATTTTATATATTGGCCAAACTTCCGATCATATGATTAAAAAGTAGTTAAAAGTCGTTTTAAACTCTCTAAAAGACTTTTAAAATTTTTGATCCAATATTTTAAGTTCGTGACAGAAATTTCTTATCAAAGATTTGTCCAATTCTCCAATTAATAGTTTTCAACACTTACTAATAAATGTTTAATAATGTAAAATAAATAAATGATTAATAATAGGTCAAAACTAGTGCAAATTTTCAAGGCAAATCAGCATTTTCTAGTGCAAATTTTCAAGGCAAGTAGCATTTTCTAAGAATATACCCTCCTACCCACTAAAAAATCTGGCCATTTAATTTAACAAATCATTGAGTCAATGTCAGATAGTGCTACATTACCGAGGTGTGACCGCTAGGAAACAGAACCATCGACTTTTGAGGTTTCCAAACACGCATAAAATAATACTATCAATCATCTTATTATAGTGCATTTAATCACATTATTATAGAGTATTAGAGAGAGAACAATACCTCCACGGTTGATCAACTCCTTAATACGCCCAACAAGATGCAAATACCCGTCCGAGTCCAAATACCCGATATCTCCGGTGTGGAACCACCCGAACAGATAAGCGGATTTATTCGCTTCCGGATTGTTTTTGTACCCTTTGGTCACATTTTGTCCCCGGATACACACCTCCCCATTGGAGCCAGCCTTTTGTTCAACACCATTTTCATCCAAAATGGCCAGCTCTTGACCCACGGGTTTTCCTACCGACCCGGGTACATGCGGACCATCCTCCGGTAAAGGGTTTGTGCACATGAGATGGGTTGCCTCCGTCATGGCATAAGCCTCCAACACCGGCGCGCCAAAAGCTTCCTCGAGCCGAGCCAATATAGCCGGCGCCAGCGACGCGCTGCAGCTGCGAATGAACCGGAGCTTCGGGTATTCGGGTTCAGGGTTACTGGCGTGGCGATCTAGTACGATCTGGTGTATGGTAGGCACGGCAGTGTACCACGTGGCGTTGTATTTGCGCATGTCTGACCAAAATGTGGAAGCCGAGAATCGGCCAGCGGTTGGGAGAGTGACGGCGGCTCCGGCGGCGAGTGAACTCAGTAAACCAGCCAGTAGTCCATGAACATGAAACAGAGGGAGGACTATAACGGTTGAGTCTGACTCAGTGAGTTTGTATATCGACATGATGTTCTTCACGGATGAAGCCAAGTTGAGCTGTGTCAATGGCACGCCTTTCGGCCGACTCGTGGTGCCGGAGGTGTGGAGAAAAAGACCGACATCGGAGGGGTCATTGACGATTTTGGAGACCGAGTTGGGATCTGAGTCGGACTTAGTTGGAGAGAGAGTCACCTCGGAGTCGGCTGAAGACAGAGTACTTGTGACATGTGGAATGTTGAGCTTCGAAGCTGCGGCTTCAGCCGCCTTGTTCCCTTCTGTCGAGGTTAAGAGAAGCTTTGACTCGGAGTCAGATAAGTAGAACTCGAACTCCTCGGCGGTGTACGCCGCGTTGAGTGGCGCCGCCGTTGCTCGGACTCGAATCACAGCCAAAAACATTATTACGAACTGCAATCAAATCGAATCAAAAGCATTAGCATATGATATTCAATTTTCTTGGAAAACAAACCATCAAGGCTAACAGATCGACGAAAAGAAATCAAAAGCATTAGTATATATTGAAACCGAAAAAGAAAAATCAAGTTTTAAATTGAGTTATAGAATTGATAGGCACAAGCATTAGACATTCATTTTTCTAAAATTTTCGTCCACTTTTCTTGGAAAACGAACGATCAACGCTGACAGTAAACTACATCAACAGAATAGAAATAGAACTGCGAAAAGAAATCAAAAGCATTAATACATATTTTAATCATGTTTTAATTGTATAAAACGAATTGAAAACAATTATTCTGTGGCGTAAGCATAAGAGATTCAATTTTCTCAAAATTTCTTGCACTTTTCTTGGGAAACAAACGATCAAGACTGACAGTAAACTGAAAAATAAAAAATAGAACAACGAAAAGAAATCAAACCTCAACGGTGTTAGGGAAGGTAAGAGCGACGGCATCGCCAGGGTTAATACCGGCGGCGACAAGGCCACAAGCGGCTCGTTCGATGAGTTCTTGAAGGCGAGCGTGTGTGAGGTCAAACTTGCCGGAAACAGACAGTGCTCGGCGATCGGGGAATTTTCCGGCAACCTCTTTCAATAATCCGGTGAGTGTCATACCTTCCATTTTTATTTTTTATTTATTGCTTTTTTTTATGAGATATATGAGAATGAAGAGAGCAAAATGGGTATGTATATATAAATATCTAAATGATACAGGAGGGTGGTATAATTGGCGAGATATCGAAGGAGATGGCAAATTTGGCGGCCTTGGGTTGTGTACCTTCCCCTATATATTCGGGGGCCTGTATACATAGATATACGGGAATTAATATATGCGGGGGACCTCATTTCTCTCTTCTATATATTTGGATACAGTAATATAGGGCATTACACTATTATTATGCAATAATTGACGTTAAATTTGGTGTGCAATATATTGAGGTTGCAACATAGCAAAATCAAAGTTCCTCTATAAAGTTTTTTTTTTCTTCAATTTATTATTCTCTCTACCAGAATCTTAAACTCTTCCTATTTAATTAAAAAATTTATTAAACAATTTTTTGACCTTTAATAATACTATTAATAAGAGAATCTCATGACTTATATATATATATATATATATAGATTTCATACCATTGTGGTGTTACACTTGGATCTAATATGTGACGTGAATGTTGCATTTTTGCATTAAATGTGTTACTTTACATCGATGTTTGTGTGTTTTTATCATATAATATGTTGGTGGATCTTCAATTTTTAAAAAATAATGTTATTTGGACTGATTAGAGCAATGCACCTAAAATTTATTTGTCTAGTCGATTCCAACAATAGGGAGGGCTCCTGTGATGTACCCCTCGGGTATTATAAATTTTCTCTCATTTAATATAATGGATAAGCTTGTGCAAATATATATATATATATATATATAGTGGATAAACTCAAATTTGAGTAATAATCATTACATTAAAAGGGTTAGAAATGCTTAGAACTGATAAATAAATAAATAAATAAAACTAAAATGATTCTGATTTAGTAATGATATGCACTAATTCAACACGGACACATCAACTGTATCCCTTTTAGAATCAAAAACCTCTTCTTTTTTTTCTTTTTTTTTTAGTTGGTATTGACAAATCATGCCTCATTCAAGACTCGAACCCTTTACCTCTTTTTAAAAAATAAGAATCAATAACGACTTGTCCAACAACTTTATAGCTTAGTGATTCTACCTCCCATAACATAATTGACATGGGTGGTGATTACATGTACGATGCCTTTCAAATGAGGTAGATTCATTAATAAGAGGTTAAGGACTAGTTTGGTGTAGTTGAATGAAATAAAGTGAGAATGAAATGAATTAGAGAATGAAATGAAGTGGGAATGGAATGACCATTCTCATTCACATGCTTGGTTGCATAGAAAAACATCCTATTTTTATAAAACATAGATAAATATGTATATATATATTAGCCGACATTTCATTAAATATTTTTTTATTCATTTTATTATTATTTTTTTTTTTAAAGTGAGAATGGAATGGTCATTCATTTCTAAACATGGATACAATCACGTCAGAAACTAAGCCCGCAGGCACCACACCAGCAATCAGGGAATGGCGCCCTGTAATACTTGAAAAAGCTTGAAAGGTGGAATGAATTAGTGGGAATAGACTTTCTTGGAGAATGGGCAAAAATTACCATTCAAGCTTTAAAGTAAATTGCCAAACTAAAAAATAGAAATCAAAGCATTCTGTTCTCATTTCATTTGATTGCATTTACTCATACTGAATATGGCTTAAAAATCCTGAACGTGAATTTTGATTGAATTAGAATATCATATAGTTTATTACAATTTCTAATAACTTTTCAAGAAGTGATGACCCAATTAACTTGGACTGGCTTTCCCCAAAATGGGAATCTTTTGGCGGCCGTCTCGTATTTGAGCTTCTTTTAAGGAGGAATTATTGACCAAATATTCGCAAACAGGTTCACGATGAGGCCCATTTTCTATGGACCTTGATCCTTTTTGAAATTTGAGAGTGACAGGAGGAAGAAGTCAACTGCTTCTTCCTCTTTATAATTATTAAATTACTATTATTATTATTTTCTTATTATATCTTTATTTTATTTATTTATTATGGTAAGTACCATGTAAGTTTTTATTTTTATTTTTATTTTTTGGCAACAAACACCAAACAGAATTTTAGTGACACTCACGTTTTAATTTTCTATTTATTTTTTGAATGAGATACACTATTAAAACGGCGATGGACAATGCTGGAATTTTAGTGACACTTTCGTTTTAATTTTCATTATTGAGCTATCTCATTGGATTTGTTTTTTATTATTTATTAATATTTTTTTTTCACCCTCATCGGATATTTCACTTGGTCAGAAAGTGTGGGCACTGGGCAGGGACGGACCAGCTGGTGACTGGGGCGGATGAACCCCTGGATTTTTAATATTTGCATTTTATACTTTATTTTTAAAAAAATTATGAAAATGCCCTACTAAAATTACAATTCACCGCAATAGATTTTTTTTTTTTAACATTTTATACTTCAAATTTTGATAATTTATGAAGCTGGCCCCACTAGAATTATAATTTGCCCCACTGATTATTATTTTTTTTTTTCATTTTATACATTAAATTTTTAAAAATTTATGAAAAAAAAAACCCTATTAAAATTACAAAAATGAACCCATCATATATTTTTGTACCTACAAATTAAAAAGCCTCTCTCCTTCACAAAATTTTTTAAGTCGTCACTGGATGTGGGGACTTCCATATTCTACTAAAAGTCGTATTATAATAATACGACTTTTCTTTGAAGAATAGTGCTTATATCACATTCTATTTATATATACATATTCTGTATATGATGAGATCATAGGCACTCTAAATGTCACATTAGTGTGCGAATGGTCTGGAATAATTAGCACTCTTTTAAGGAAGAAGAAGCTAGATCAAAATTACTAGTGAGAATTCTATTAACCCAAATAATTAGCACTCTTTTAGTTATTTATCAAAATAATAATATCACTCTTTTAAGTTTTAACTAAGCTTTTTTCTTTTTTTGTGTATGAGTGCGTGCAAGAAAAAATTTACTAATTTTTCTTTTCCCGGAGCATAAATCGGTATATATAAAAGGAGAAATAAATTTCACAAAACCGGCCAGAAGCCCAAATGCAAGAGAAAAATAGTCCATGAATAAAGAAACCAAGCCCAGGCTCATGTAAGTTTTCTTGCCTTTATGTGTAGTCTAGAAATTAGATATTATTAAAACTTATTGCAAACTACGTGACTCATTGTTGTTGCATTTACAAATACGGGATTATTTCCAACAACAACAATCAAACTTTATTTCCAACTACTTGAGTGAAATAAGTATTACATTATACATAAATATGAGTATATGCAAGTACTCATGTACACACATGCATACATACATATATGGAAAATACCGTACCATTTCTGAACACAGCGAAATGAAGGAACCTAACAAGTTTTAGAACACCACAAAACTGCAACAACACTAGTCCTCAAGAAAATTCTATATACTCCATAAAGAAACCAGTGTATTTTTCTCCACGGTTTTGTAACCGAGAGATTCTCCTAATTGACTAATGTTGTTTATTGTGGCCAATCCAGAGCCCATTCCACACACCATAGCGACAAACAACAACCAGAAATTAATGGTCGAGATGGCTTGTAAGAGTCATTTCACCTCCAATTTGCAGCATGTTATTATCACTGGATGTGGCCTTCTCGTAGCAGACGTCAAACAAAAGCATTCAGAAATGAAATGAAATGAAAGTTTGAAAATAAGGGAGTTTGGCTAAAAAGTCGTACGATTTTAAAAATCAAGTTCAACTCAATTCTCAAGTTAGTTTTAGAGTAATTATTCTTATTTTTAAAAATAAAAAATAAAAAGTTAGAAAAAAATCAGGATTTTGGAAAATGAATTTATATTCATTATTGATAATATATAATTATAAATATAAATAATGGAGTTAAAATGGTAAAGTTGGGATTGCCAACACCTCAAACGAGCTCAACTTGTATGAATTTTATTTTTATTTATTTATTTATTTATTATTATTTTTAAAAAAACATATATAAACGTACATGCTATATACAATTTGTTGATTACAGTACCAAGTTTGGAAAATTAGTATTCATATGAAAATTGAAGTCTTGTAGTTGTGGAGTAAAGTAATGAGAACATTAAATATAATATAAATTGATACAACATTTCATTTTATTATTTTTCGGAAAAAAAAAAAAAAAACATTTTCATTTTATTATTAATATTAATGGGTCTTTCTTATTGATTAAACTGTGTAGAAGTACAAATGAAGCAACCACCTCGATTATCTATTTTCTTTGTGAATAAAATAAGTAGTTTATAATAATAAATAAATAAATATGTGATGAGTCCTATTTTGAGATTATCAAAAGTTGTTAAAATGAAAAAAAGACACTCCAATGAGTTCTCAATATATGGAATGGTTGTTGTGTCAAAAAATAACATTTAATTAAATGCACTATTAAAATGTAATCACAATAATTCATTTGATTGGTGTGAACAATGACGCAATTTCAGCTAGACAATGCGTTCCATCCCCCACAATGTCAACAACCTTAGCATCATCGGATTCAAACTACAAAGAAGAAAAACCCAAAATTGAAGCCCAATAAATAGCTCGCTGACAAGCTAGAGTCTCCGCTGCTGTAACGACCCCAAAAAAAAATTAAATAAAAATAAAAATTTCAACATAACCTCTACAGAAAAAGTCCTACTAAGACCTGCTAAAATACATATAAAATGCAATGGCCTCACTTGGCCTCAAAATTAATCTATCATATCCCAACACACAATGTAATAATATACAAAATCCTCAAAATCAACACATACATAAAAAATGTCTCGTTCCTCCATCTCATTTAAATAAGGAATCACTTTAATTACATTAAGTTACAGTACATGAAATATATTTATTTACACAAATTCTACCATTACAATACTATACAAGTTACACTTAATTTTTATAAAAGGTACATGATTATGTTTTTTTATACAAAAGACAATAAAATAAGAGTTTTAGTTCAGTCTTAATTTGCGATAGGTTATCGTCTGTCCCTTCCTTCCCCAAATCTAAAAAATATTAAAATAATGGAGTGAGCATAAGCTCAGTAGGAGGTGTCTAAGACACACCTTTTAATGACTCCGTGAATCCACATAAAGCATAGGGTAGAAGTAAACGAGATCATGTCAATCGAGGGAAAAACACAACAACGACAGCAATATCATCAAAAACTACAAAACATGTCATCTAACCATATGTATACAATGCAATGACGTGCCAATGTCGCTTCCCATTTCCGTTTCAACTTCCAAACTGTTAGTACAATCAGACCCAAGGCACCTCCAAGGCGTCACGAAATGAGGATTAACTAACCATCCATGACCACAAAGTACCTCCAAGGTGTCGTATCCGGCCTAGTTAGCTCAACCATGTTAGGTTCTCTCCCTAGTCCTCTCTAAACTATACTAACACCACGGACCACTAGGCACCTCCTAAGCGTTCGATTTTCGTAAACACTTTTTTTAAAAAAAAATTTCCCAAAAACAATTTCATTTATTTTTAAGACAAAATTTTCCCTTTACTTTCCCAATGGTAATGCATGAATTATGCAATTCCTTCAATGCCATGACACTATAAAAGTTTCATACATATCATCCACATCATTTAAGTGTATTTAAAATATGAATTTTCACACAATATCATATTCTCATATTTCTAAATCATGGCATTTTATATACTTTCAATTCACAAATCCAACAACTCAAATACATAGAGCATAAAATAAAATCATTTAAGCATGTGTCATCTCAACAAGGCAACTATTATAAAATCACACACTTTCTACACCATGTAAAAATCATGTATACAATATATAAATCACATCTCAAGTATTTAACATAATATAAACATGCTTGTACATCAATTAAAGGAAATTACCTCACAAAGTTCAAAGAAATGGGTATTAGAACACCTCTATCTTAAAGAAGAAGAAAAACCCCAATTTCAGCCCAAAATTTCAAAATCCCTAGGTTGACCAAATGGTGATTTGCTTCTATCAAAGCGTAAATCTCAACGAGCTCTCTGATTTGCCTCAAATGGCACCAACAAATTCTCAAAAATGAGAGAGAAATCAAAGTTTGAAATTTGATTGAAAAGAAAAAAAAAAATTTGAGAAAAGAGAGGGAGAGTGATATGTTACAGGAGAGAGAAAAAGTGAGGCCAAGAAATGGCCTTTTGCCACTAAAATGAATTAATGGTGGGTCCCCCAAATTAAATATCTTTTAGTTTTAAATTCCCATGACAAAATTCATATACAAATACTAACCATGTAACATCCACATTTAAACAATTAATTTATGCACAAATTAATTATGCATGAAAAACAATGGACCCGAGACTCAACTCCCGTACACAACAATTTCGGTAGCGAGTCCTACCCGGGACCTTCCGATCCGAAAAACGAAAAAATGCCGAAACGGCAATCGGTGCATTTTTAAGAGTTCTGAACCCAAGGAAATGTCTGTAAGTCCTTACCCGAACCCGAAGACACTTAAGTCAATTCACATCATTTCTTGTATTAAAGCATCACCATTGAACCTTAATTATACTTTAAGAAGGTTTCAAACAACATCCTAAGGCTTAGAATGATCCAAGAACAAAGGAGGAACAAGGGTGCACAAGCAATTCCATTTCGGTCGACCAAAGTGGAGTTTCGATCAACCGAAATGGCCTCTAAAGTGTCCTCTGAACCAGTCGACCGAAACACCATTTCAATCGGCCGAAAATGAAAAGTCCCGAGACTTGAAACAAAATCGGTCGACTGAAATAGCCATTTCAGTCAGCCGAAATGACCCTGTAACCTGTGAAATTTGCACTGAACTGCCATGAACCTGGAAATGTTCAAAATCCCTTATATTGAACTTTACATTGTGTGAATCCAGTTCTAACACATGTTAAACCACTGCAAATACATACTACAATACCATTTAAATACACTAACAATATAATCATACATGGCTCATCATAGTCTTATACAAGGGGGCAAAAATTTCACATAATTTACAATCCATAGCTTACATTTGTTGTTACATTAGTACATAAATGCACTTAGTCAAATTTCTATACAAAATGTAACAAAATGAAGGTTCCAACCCAGCCTAAGGTAGTAAAGGGTTGTCATCCGCTAATTCTTTTTCCGAACCTGAAAAATGTTAAAGTATTGGGGTGAGCATAAAGCTTAGTAGAAGTTACTTAAGGCGTTAGTTTTAAACTCCCTTGAGTCAAATAACACATAATGGGATTGAAAAGATGCTGGGATCATGCAAGGGGTTCATACATCATAATCAACTTAGCAAGAGAATAATTTCAATATTTGTCACAATTCCACCAAATGAAATACATGAAATGAAATGCAATGCACCCATCCCAAATCTGGTTTATACCGACTCAACCTACACCTTTTGAAATTCACTAACTGACTTTACCGAAGGCAAGATCGATGACTACCCCCATTTTATTTCTTGCAATGCCTAGCAACCTTTAATGGGTTTAGTATAAACTTTTTCACACCCTAAACCGGGCCGCGCTCCTCTAGGTCAAGTTAACCCCGGACTCACGAAATCCGGTTCATTTTAAAGAAAACCCTTTTTTCCTTCCTCAAAAGATCGAATATGCTTCAGCAAATCAACACACAACGTACGTGGGAGATTGAAAGAAGACATCAAATATGTAGGCAAGACACTCAACACTGCCTTAATCAACACTTCTTTTCCACCCGCAGACATAGATTTTGCTTTCCATGAGGACAATCGCTCTTGTATTTTAGTTAACAAAAACTGAAAGACATCCTGCTTGAACAGACCTAGAACAAGGCTTTCATTGTATAAAGAAAGATGAACAACTTACATATATTTCCATCGAATGTCATCTTGGAACTTCTTCTAATTATAATTCTAGTTCTTCGTCTTAAACTCTTTTTTCTCTCAGAAATATATATATATATATTAGGAGGATCATTGGTTTCAGCCAATCACTATTGAACACATAAGTAAAAATATTAAAAATAGTGACCTGGATACTACAATGCTAGACCGGGGATACTCAATATATTTATTTTTCCTTGGGTGTTATAATTAGGGAGATTTACTTTAAGCGGTGAAGCAGTGGAAAACTAGAGATCCATAAATTATCCGGAACCTGTCCACTTTGATCCATTAGAAAAACTCAAGGGACTAAAGAAGTATGTTCTCCACAAAATTTCCTGAATGAGTACCTGAGTAGTGGCCCAGATTGTTTGGGCTGGACAATGGGCATAGTCCACTATTTATATATCTGTAGCCCAAATTGATTATTGAGGAATGTCCAACTTTCATAATCTAGCCCAAAAGATGGTTGACGCAGATAGAAATGGCCCAGACAACCCAAACCCAGTATTACCATTAAAACAAGCCTAATCTAAAGTCATATAATTATTTTCAATGAGTGTTGCTTTCACACTCCTAGCGTCCTTCCGTTCTCACGCTTTATGCACGCTCTCGTTCAAATTCTCACCATTTCTAACTTAATTTTGTCACTTTCACGCTCTCGCTCTCGATCCTGTTGTATGTCCTAATCGACTTAAGTGTAGTCCATCATCCTTTGCCCCCTTTGGAAATTAATGGTAGAAACTAGAAAGTTAACCGAAAGGAAAATAAAATTTTCATCATGTATAGTACCCAAAAAAAAAAAATCAAAATCAAATTTTTTTTTTTTAAAATAACCATTTTATAGTTAGTAGCATTAAACCTACAGTAAAAGAAAGAACATTATTGTAGTTCTTAAATTTTCTCAAGAAATAAAAAAATTTGCTGTTTTTTGCAGGAAATTTTTTATCTGAAAGTTAGGTGGTTATGGAAGGCAATTTTCTCCCAAAATTTTTCTTTTCCTACTAACCAGAATTCTTTAGAAAATTTTCATTTTTCATTTTTCATTTTTTTTCCCCCCCCTGCTA
>JAOTQH010255416.1:0-11597 GCA_025631255.1 Cornus kousa | reverse complement strand
GAATTAGGCGGGGTTTGGTCTCTTTCTTGGTGAGCAAATACCTTAGAGCGGCATGGTCTGAAAAAATAATGACTTTGGATCCAAGAAGATAATAACGGAATTTATCCAAGGCATACACCGTAACTAGCAATTCTTTTTCAGTGGTGGTGTAATTTAACTGAGCATTAGAGAGAGTCTTGCTAGCGTAATAGATGGCATGTGGAAGGTTGTCCACACGCTAGCCCAAAACCGCACCTAATGCATAATCAGAAGCATCACACATGATCTGAAATGGAAGAGACCAGTTAAGCGGTTTCATGATTGGGGCGGATGAGAGAAGAATACGTAGCTTTTTGAAAGCTTCCAAACAGGCTTCATCAAAATTGAAGGAGACATCCTTGGCAAGAAGATTACATAAAGGCTTGGAGATTTTGCTAAAATCTTTGATGAAGCGGCGATAGAAGTCGGCATGTCCAAGGAAGGAACGGATTTGACGGATAGAATTTGGAGGAGGAAGATTAGAGATCAACTCGACTTTAGCTTTGTCAACCTCAATTCCTCTCTTGAAATGACATGTCTCAAGACAATCCCCTCTTGGACCATAAAATGACTCTTTTCCCAACTTAGAATCAAATTTGTCTCCTTGAATCTTTGAAACACAAGGGATAGATTATGGAGACACGAGTTAAAGGAAGATCCAAAGACAGAAAAATTATCCATGACTACTTCTAAGAACTTTTTAACCATATCGAAAAATATGGACATCATGCACCTTTGGAAGGTTGCCGATGTATTGCATAACCCAAAGGGCATGCGTCTATATGCAAAGGTTCCAAAGGGACATATGAATGTGGTTTTTTCTTAATCTTGGGGAGCAATTGCCACTTGGTTATAGCCGGAATAACCATAAAAAAAAAATAGTAGTAGCTTTGGCCGGCTAGCCTTTCTAGGTTTTGATCAATAAATGGGAGTGAAAAATGATCCTTCCTAGTGGTAGAATTGAGTTTCCGGTAGTCAATGCACACACACCACCCGGTGGTGGTACGTTATGGCACAATCTCTTCCGCTGAATTTTTAACAACAGTGAGGCCAGATTTATTGGGAACGACTTGAGTGGGACTTAACCACTTGCTATCAGAGATGGGGTAGATGATTCCTACATCTAGTAGATTGATCACTTCTTTCATGACCACTTCCTTCATATTAGGATTCAACCGGCACTGCACCTCTCTAGAAGCCTTCACGTCATCCTCCATACGAATGCGATGCATACAAATAGAGGGGTCGATTCTTTTCAAATCAGCCACTGCCCAGCCAATAGCTTCTTTATACTCTTGTGGCACCGCTAAGAGGCTGTTTTCTTGGTCCTTTAAAAGGCCCGATGCAATGATGACTAGTAGAGTTTGATTTGCACCAAGAAACACATACTTGAGGTGGGCAGGAGTGGCTTTAACTTAAGTTGTGGTGGAGATTTCAATGATGGGACCAGGAGTAGTGGAAAGTCGAGGAAGCGGTTCTCTTGGTATTTTCCAAGCAGGAAAGTCCATGATAGCACCAATGTCGAGTAAAAAATTTACTTCTTGGATGGATTGATTAATATCAAAGCTTGAGAAGTTAAAGTGAGACATGCAAGTTTCAAGAGGATCTTTGCTAAGAATAAAGGGGAGATATTCTTCGAGCACTTCATCTACCACATCAATAAGAAAATAATCATCCTCGTTGGAAGGATGTTGTGTTGCATGAAAAATGTGGAGTTTGACTTGTATAGTTCCAAAGGAAATGTTCATCACCCCGGTTAGGCAATTAATTGAAGCATTAGCCGTAGCTAAGAAAGGCCTACCGAGGATCACGAGAATATGTTTCTTTGGATCATGGACCTGTTCCGTGTCAAGAACCACAAAGTCTACCGGGAAGTAGAATTTGTTCACTTTGATTATGACATCTTCAAGAATGCCCCGGGGGTGCTTGACCGATCTATCGACAAGTTGCAAGACCATGGATGTTAGCTTAAGATCTCCCAGTCCAAGCTGTAAGTAAACTGAGTATGGAATTAAGTTCACACTAGCTCTAAGTCAAGGAGGGCCCTCTCTATTTTGTTGTCACCAATGACACACGAGATTGTGGGGGCACCAGGATCCTTGTACTTTAGAGGAGTGTTGTGCTGAATGATAGCACTAACATTCTAAGTTAATCTTACTTTCTTTGGCAAATGATTTTTGGAAGTGTGCTTTTGAGTGCACAAATCCTTAAGAAATTTTGCATAGGGAGGGATTTGCTTGATAGCATCCAAGAGAGGCAAGTTGGTCTTTACTTGTTTGAAAACTTTCCACATATCTTAAATTTTGTAATTATTGTTCCCAAAATGTGTCGAGTCTTGGAGACGTTGAGGAAACAGGGCCTTAGGCTCGTAAGAAGTTTCCACATTTAGGGTGACAGGATTGGGATTTTTCATGAGTGGAATTTGGACTAGATGAGCTAGGATTTGGATTTTTGAAGGAGAATTTTTGTCATCCTTACTTCCATCAACCTTATTGTCAACAACTCGACCACTCCTAAGGGTGGTGATTGCTTGGACATGCTCATGACTCGGCCCACTCAGAGGAGGGGTTTCTTCAATCACATGCATCCCTCTAGGATTCTTAAATGGTTAAGCGGGAAACTTACCTTTGTCCTTTTAAAGCAATTGGTTCATAGAGTTAGCTATTTGTCCCACTTGATTCTCAAGTTTAGCTATGGACTGATTGTGAGAATAAGCCATTTAGAGAGTGGGCTGCAAAGATGTCAAGAGTTGCTTATTGGAATCCATCACTTACTTATTTAAGGATTCCATCATTTGCTTATTTGCAGCCAAGATTTCATCAGTTGGAAACGCAGGGGGTTTAGTAGAGACATTTGGATTGTATAGAAGATGGTAGCTTGAAGAGGCCTGAAATTGCCTATTTTGAAATTGAGAAGAGGGCTGATTTTGATGCCCTTGATTTTGAAATTGAGAATTTTATAGGGTTTGTTGCCTCCACGAAAAATTCGGATGATCTCTCCAACCCAGATTATAGGTGTTGGAATATGGATTATTTCTGGGCCTTAAGAACAAGGCATTTGCTTGCTCTTGATTTGGATTAAGAAATTGCTTCGATGTGGGGCAATCTTCCGAGAGGTGGAATGGACTAGTACACGATGCACACACCGCACTTGCCGAATTGTGAGACAGAAAGGGGGAGAGATGTGGTGCCATCAATTGATAGAATTTGCGAGCTATGGCATCCACTTGAGATGATTCTTCCCTTATTGATTTTGGTTGACACGGAGTGGGTTTCCTTGCATTGGTTGAGGTCGGAGCCCTACGAGAAGTATGTTGGAATGAATTCTTACTCAAATTCTCAAGTAAAGTCCAAGCCTCATTCGCATTCTTGGACATGAACATCCCTCCATAAGGAAGAGTCAACCATGATTTTATGTGGTTCGGTCAAACCATCATAGAAGGCTTGCACTAATTGCCATATTGGAACTTGATGATGTGGGCATTTCCTAAGGAGGTCTTTTAACCTTTCCCAAGTTTCATGGAGTTGTTCTCCATCAATTTGAGAAAAGTTAAGAATGGAGCACCTCATTTGATTGGTTTTACTCACAAGATAGTATTTCTTGAGAAATTCTTGTTGCATTTGAGCCCATGATTTGATGGAATTTGCAACAAGAGAGTTCAACCAATACTTTACCCTATCTTTCAAGGAGAATGGAAATAGACGAAGGTGGAGTACATTCTCGGGAAAACCCCTCATTTTTATGGTAGAGCAAATCTCAAGGAATTCATCAAGATGCTTATAGAGATCCTCATTATCGAACCCATGGAAGGATGAAAGCATTTGAATTGTGCTAGATTTTATTTCAAATTGAGCGGCCTCAATATTTGGCATCACTATGCAAAATGGGGAAGCATAAGTGGTAGGGATGAAGTGGTCCCGAAGGGTCATGGGAACCACATTTGGAATTTTGGCCCTATCATTATTAACCCCCTCATTTCCTAGATTTTTTTCATTATCGGCCATTGTGTTAAATTCAAGTTCAATTCCTCTTATGCTAGCAGATTCCCTAAGGTTTCTTCTAAGAGTCATTTCAAGTGAATTTATGTCAATTGGCGAGTCAATTGTTGGTAGGGAAAATGATCTACGGCCAAACATCAACAACTCATAACATAATCAATACAATAATTCATCACCATCAACTCCACATATGATGTTCCCTTTCTCATCAATTATCAAGATAGAAATTAAATGGCCACGACAAGGACTGATGTTTGCAATTAAAAATAAACAGGATAATAGCCTCGACAAGGGCTTCATAACTGAACTATTGCTATATTCTAATCACATGCAAGATATTAACAAATTCAAAACTAGAGAGTCAAAGAACTTACCGGGAGTCCTCTAGACTTACAAACTTGCTAGCATTCCCTCAGTAAGCCTTGATTCCCTAAAATCTCACAACAACTTACAATAATAATAATGGTCAAAACTACACAAGAAATATTTACAAATCACAATATAAACAATCAAACCAAAGTTAACCCTAGAACCTCGATAGCAAAAATCGTTTGCAATCCCCGGCAACGGTGCCAAAAATTGATTGATGTGACAATTATACATCAACCTTTGCAATAGCACAAATCATTGTAAAATAGGGCTATCGGTCGGGTAAGTTGAACCGCTGGGACTGCTAGGTTATGGCAACCAAGACGTCTAGAATCATTTTTAGAATGATGAAAGGGTATAGAGTTTTGTTGGTTTGTCACTAGAATTAGGAATTTAAAAATGCATGAAACAATAATGCTAGGAAGTAAAGAGACAAAGACAATTAAAAAGGGACTAGGGAAGTGAATCCACAATCAACCCTATACACATGCTAGATCAAAACTAAATTAGGGATAGACAATATATATAATGGTTAAGTATTAAATAGCAACACATGGTTGCCCTATAATCATCAAGAAATACATTAAATCACAAAGCAAGAATAACCTATCAAAGGTGCATAAATTTGAACTACCTAAGCTAGAGTATAGCTTAAACATATTCACTTAAGCAAAAGATTATCAAGTCATTGATCAAATGATAACACACATAAAGGTAGGAATCAAGCATAAACCATCAAAGGGAATACCTAAGTGTAAATTCAAGATATTTTCTCTCTAGATTTTAACAGAGTTTTGTTACATTTACAAGATTGTTCCTCCCTTTTCTCTACCACTACTACTTATTTATAGGCACTTACAATCACTATTGGAATGTCATAACTGATTCCCTATGTTGGGTCCCTCGGCATCGGGCCTCCTTCTTAATGGGCCTGACTTTACTCGGAAGATTTCACATCTCTGGCCCATTCTGCGACTTTCTTACGTGGGCTAAAACCAATTGCTTGACCTGATACTTCACTCGTGGGTCATTTCCGGATCGTATCCGGCCCACATCGCCTTTGGCATCCTCAACTGCCCCCATAATTACTCCCTAATAAATTTGGAAGTAATTATTGATTGCTGCTAATCATGATTTGACAGCTCAAGGAGATCTTATGGAAAAACGAACGGCTGGAAACTCAAAATCCCCACGTTTTCCTGACGCTTCGGCTTTCGGGCCCACTTTGCCTTTATAACCCTCTGAGATGTACCTTTAATCTTCTTTACTGTCTCTATCTCATTTCACTGCTAATCAAATCGTTGTTCGTCTCTTTTGCGAAGCATGTTAGATCTTCTCCGGGGAACCTCTGCAAAAGCTTCTCATTTTTTATCTTCTTGAAGTAACCTTCAATCTCCTTGAGGTCAGTTCTGTTTCCCTTTTTCTTCGATCTTACTTAAAAGTAAAAACTTTTTCTCTTTCCTAGGGTTTCTGTTTTTCTTCATCATACCTATTGATCTTGATATCCTTCGTATGAAACTTATCTTCCTAATGATATACAAATTAGAGAATGTTCTAAAAAGGTGGACTTTAGGACTGGGGCAAGGCTCCTTCCCGGCGAAATCTTGTTTTCCCTTCATCAATTAAACATTGTCAGATTCCCTCTGCACCCCTTTTTTAGCAATGTTTTCAATAAATTGAGGCTTTCTCCTCTGCAAGTGAATCCCAACTTTCTTATCCGTTCTGCTACTTCTGAGTCGTGACCGAGGTTTAGATCTCGACATTATTGACCTCCTTCTTTATGACAAGGTCAACAGAATCAGGTTGAATGACTTGTATTATCACTTCTACCCTTTGGAAAAGATGTTAATTTGTACAGACAACCTTGACTCTGAGAAAGGGTGGAAAAAGAACATTGTTGGGGTTAGGGGAGCTTGGTCCACTCCTGCAGCACCGACCACCTTTAACGAGTGTTCGGTCTCTTCATATAAGAAATATAAAATATAAAAGCCATAAGGCCAATTGCCCTTGTGAAATTTGTGTTCCTCGCTTCTGCATTTTCTTGTGCCGTTCCTTAGGCATCCCTAGTAATGACTTGAGCTACGGTGTTTGTAGGGATATGGTTAACTACCTGAAGAAGTATGTTCTGAACAACATCCCTTCCTGCTCAGATCTCCTTACTTCGGATAATCTTGTTGCCCTCTCAGCCCTCGATAACACCATGAGTCAACTCAAGATTCCGTCCTTCAGTAGGAAAAAGGATCCACCGAGGACCAATGTCGCTCCTGCTGCAACCTCCTTTCCAGCCTCAGCATCTTTCTTCGGCACCATCTCTGGTACCATCCCTTCTACCAACCCGACCGTGGTAACTACCAGCCCGGTTGCCAATGTTCCGACTACCAATCCGAACGTAACTTCTCCGGTCAACAACCCTCCTAACTCTGCCAATGCTACTACTTGGGACAAAGAGAGAGGGAAGAGGCCCACAGTACCTCTAGCTCGGATGACATCCCTCTGACAAGATGGATTCGAACGTCTGGTCCGAGCGTGCCCATTCCTCCCTCAACTAGACCTCTTGCCCCTTCTAAGTCCATCACAACCACCACTTCTGCTTCTATAACGTTACCATGGACTCCTCGGCTTTTCCGAATGGATGGGTCAACAGTAAAGCCGAGCGAGACCATGTTCAAGGACGGTCCAACCGCTATGGTGTACTATCAGAACATGTGGTCGAGGTGGCCAAAGGCTTATCCCAGAAGGATGTGTTCAACCATTTTCCTTTGTCTGTGATGGAGGTAATCTTTTATTCTTCATTCAGTTCATCTGGGGTAACTTTCATACTTTAGTCCTTTTAATTTTATGCTCAGCTTATTCAGTACTCCTACATTGCTCTGCAGACTGTATTTGGAATGATGGCCATGCAGAAGCAAGTAAAGTTATGCAATGCAAAGATGCGCAAGTTCTCCAACGGTCTTGACATAACCAACAAAGAGAATAAGATCATCAGCACCAAGAATATGGGCTAATGGTTTAGCTCAACAAGGCTGAAAATGAAAGGGATGCTCTGAAAAAGTAGGCTAATTCCCTTCAGGATGAGAGAGACGCTCTGCAAATTGAGAAGAGTGTCTGGCAGACCGAGCGCGAATCTCTTAAGTCTGAGAAGGAAGAACTTCAGTGCCTACTTTGTGATGAGCAAACTGCAAGAATGGCTTTTAAAAAAAGGGCCCTAGACGAATACGATGCCTTGCTCAGCACTATTGGTAAGGTCAATGGTGGTATGATGGCCCTTCATACATGCTTCTCCAGGATTTGTGCCCTCAGGTATGCCGAGGGGTTCCGAGAGGGTTATACTGATTGTATTCCTGCTGAAGGTCAGACCGTCTCTTCTCCAAATGAGGTTGATTAGGAGCTAGAAATTGACCCCCCAGGAGTTTATGTTGATCCAGACTCCACTCCTGCTAAGCTTATTTTTGATGAGTGTTAGGAGATTGCTTCTTTCTGAATCACTCCTACTCCTTCCAATGCTCAGCCTCTGGACGTTCCTCCTCTATCCACCGTGGTTCCTTCTGCCAGTGCTACTTAGGAGGGAGCCCCTCAGAATGAGACAATCATTCAGCTTGACTCCCCTCACTGTGGGGAGGGGACTGTCAATGATGACGAGGGGACAGCTCAGCGAAGCCAAGAAGCCGATGGGGCAGATGCAACTAGTTAGGGCCCCTCTGATGTCTCAATTTCTTCTCCCTTGTATTGATGTCAACTGTACACCTCATTTTTGTAACTTCAAAGCCTTATTATTAATGAGATGATTGACTTTTGGTTGAGCTTCATCAAAAATTATTTAATAGTTTGCTGCTAATTTTGCCTGCATATTAGTGATGACAACCAACTTTTTTGTAAATGTTTGGCGTTCGGCTCATAGTGCTAGAAGCCATTTACTTTACTGAGTCGTTGGCGCTCAGCTAAAATGCCACTTGCCACTTCACTTTTTATTTTTGGCAAGTTTTTGACGTTCGACTCATGGTGCTAGATGTCACTTACTTTGCTGAGTGGTTGACGCTCGGCTAGAATGCCACTTGCCACTTTACTTTTTATTTTTGGCAAGTTTTTGGCATTCGGCTCATAGTGCCAGATGCCACTTACTTTGCTGAGTGGTTGGTGCTCGGCTATAATGCCACTTGCCATTTCACTTTTTATTTTTAGCAAGTTTTTGGCGTTCGACTCATACTGCAAGATGCCACTCACTTTGCTGAGTGGTTGGCAAACTGCTAAAATGCCACTTTCCACTTCACTTTTTTATTTTTGGCAAGTTTTTGGCGCTCGACTCATAGTGCCAGATGCCACTTGCCACTTCACTTTATATTTTTGGCAAGTTTTTGACATTTGGCTCATAGTGTCAGATGCCACTTACTTTACCGAGTGGTTGGCGCTCGGCTAGAATGCCACTTGCCACTTCACTTTTTATTTTTGGCAAGTTTTTGGCGCTCGGCTCATAGTGCCAGATGCCACTTACTTTGCTGAGTGGTTGGCACTCGGCTACAATGCCACTTGTCACTTCACTTTTTATTTTTGGCAAGTTTTTGGCATTCAGCTCATAGTGTTTACTTTGCCGTTTTTACTTAATCAACTTTTTTAAAAAAAAAAAAAAAAAAATTAAGGGAATATCATTTCTATAAATCTCAGAAATTTGTACATTTGCACGTATTCAATTGAGAATGAATAATTTCAAAATTGAAGCTTAATTTTCTATTGAAAGTACCTCTTTAGACATGTGGCATTCCATAGCTTGTTAACCAGCCTTCCGGCCATGGTCTCTAGGATATATACCCCTTTTCCTATGACTTCTGCAATTCTGTAAGGGCCTTCCCATGGTGACGTCATCTTTTTGACTATCCCAACCTTCCTCTTCATTACCAAATCGCCAGGAACAAAGTCTCTATGCTTCACCTTTTTGTTGTGGCTATTGGCTAATGTCTGTTGATAGGATGCGAGCCTTACTGCTGCAGCATCTCTCTTCTCCTCTAACAAATCAAGGTTGAATCTCAGCATTTGTTCGTTCTGCTCCTGATTCCATGCTAGGCTTCGGATAGTTAGAACAAAATGCTCAACTAGTATGACTGCCTCAGTTCCATATGCCATGGCAAATGGACTTTCTCCGGTTGGTCATCTAGGGGTAGTTCTGTAAGCCCATAGGACGTTCAGGAGCTCATCCCACCATTTCCCTTTATGGTCCTCTAACTTCTTCTTGATGCAAGCAAAAATTATTCTATTTGTAATTTCTGCTTGTCCATTGACCTGGGGATGGCTTACTGCTGCCAATTTTTGGTTTATTCCATATTCCTCCAACAATTCTGTTACTTGCTTGCTATTGAGGTTCGTTCCATTGTCCATAATGATTGTCCTTGGAACGCCAAAACGGCAAATGATATTATTCCAAATGAAACGTCTCACATGAGTCTGAGTCACGCTGGGATATGGTTCTGCTTCTACCTACTTGGTAAAGTAATCTGTCGCTAGCAGTACATACTTGTCTTGAGCTCTTGCAGTTGGCAAAGGACCAACCACATCCATCCCCCATTGTACGAAAGGCTATGGTGTAGCCATTACATGCAAGTCCTCTGGTGGTTGGTGGATCAGTGGTCCGAACCTTTAGCATTTATCACACCTTCTGGAGAATTCTTCAGCATCTCTTGACATGTTCGGCTAGAAGTACCCTTGCGTCATTGCTTTGTGTGCCAAAGATCTTCCCCATGAATGATTTCCACACACACCTTCATGAATGGCTCATAGTATCTGCTGAGCCTCCGTGGGGGTCACACACTTCAAGTATGGCCCAGAAAAAGACCTTCTGTATAGCTGGTTATGCACTATGGTGTACTTAGAAGCATTTAATTTGATTTTCCTAGCCTTATCTCTATGCTCAGGCAGAACACCATCCCGATTATAATTGACGATCGGATAAATCCAGCTTGGCTCATATAGAATGACATTCACCTGCCAAGGATCTGAGCGTGGAAGCTCTTCAGAAATGGATGGCTGGTTCAATACACCTACTGGAATCACTCTTGCTAATGTTTCCCCAGAAGTTGAGGCGCTACATGCTAGCCAATCGGCATCTTCGTTACACTCTCTCTTGGACAAATTCAATTTTTTCAAAATCTCTGGCCTCTCACGTTACGGCAGAGCGGTATGCTTCCATCATCTCATCCTTGGTTTCATATTCGCCATTCACCTACCTAATAATCAGCTGTGAGTCGCTAAAGACAGTCAAATTCCTGACCTTCAGCTTTTTTGGCTAACTTGAGTCCAGCCAACAGTGCCTCGTATTCTACTTCATTGTTAGTTCCTCGGAATTCAAGTCGGAGCGCCTGACTTAAGGACGTGCCTTCTGGAGTTTGCAGTTTAACCCCAATGCCTGCCCTTATCTGATTTGAGGATCTATCAACAAAGAGTTTCCACAAGCAACCTTGAAGGTCTTCTTCCACATCATCTGAATCACATTCTAGTAAGAAATCAGCCACTGCTTGCCCTTTGATTGCCGTTCTGGGTTCATACATTATGTCAAATGAGCTCAGCTCTATGGCCCATTTCGTCATCCTCCCTGAGAGATCTGGCTTGTGCAAGATTATTCTTATAGGAAAATCAGTTAGAACGACGATTAGATGGGATTCAAAATAATGCCTGAGCTTTCTCTTTGTATGTACCAATGAGAGTATTATTTGCTCGGCCTTCGAGTAATGTCGCTTGACTTCAGTCATTGTTTTGCTAACACAGAACACTGGATGCTGCTTTCCCTCTTTACAACTGATTAAGACACCACTCGTCGTGATGCTGGATACCCCGAGGTCTAAAAATAACTTTTCTCCTGGCTCGGGGGCTGACAAGATCGGAGGGTTCTACATATATTCTTTCAGACCAGTTAATGCTCGGCGTTGCTCATCCCCCCAGAACTATCTCCCATGGCTTCATATTGTGTCAAAGAATTACTTACATCGATCTAACAACTTAGAAATAAATCGGCTTAGTGCTACCATTCGACTTGCGAGGGCTTGTACTTCCTTGACTATCTTTGGTTCAGCGTTCTTGGTTAGAGCTTCTGCTTGAGCCAGACTAACTTATATTCCTCTGTGATTAACCACATGCCCCAGGAATTAACCAAAGCTCACGCCAAATGAACATTTGGTTGGATTAAGCTTCATTCCATATCTTCTCAACACATTAAATACTTCTTGAAGA
>JAOTQH010255395.1:0-11598 GCA_025631255.1 Cornus kousa | reverse complement strand
TGATAATAATCTATATCCCATGGTTGTTTTAATTTTTTTTTTTTTTTTTTTTTTTTTTTGTGGAGAATTATTAAGTAATTACTTGTGGCAGCCTCGAAGATATAGGATTCTACTTTATATTTTATATATTATGTTTGGTATATATTTTTTATAAAGATTTTAAGATTTTGTTGTGAACTATCAGCAAAGTTAAATTGTGTAATAAAAGTTATTTGTCTTGAAGGAATTTGACTAATTTAGAAATATTTTTTTGATTGCTTTGCTATAGTTCTTTTACTTCCACTGTGCTTTTGGGTTGAATATATGTCATGGGTGTTAGTTTATATTTTCTTTCATCTCTTGTTTTTGTTTTTCAGTAGTCATTCCTCAAATTTATTTAGTTTGTTTAAGAATTTTCCAATAAGATGGTTATAGGGATTTGATTGGGCGATTATTTTTTTCATATATTCACATTTAGCAGGTGCTTAAGCAATATATCTCCATTTATATTTCTTTTTTTTTTTTTTTCTTTTTTTTTTCAAAAAAAAAATAAATTTCTGATGCTATTGAACTCTGTCTTTTCAGCTCAGTTTAGTTCAATACCAATAGTTGACGACAATGATTCATTAGTTGATGTTTATTCTCGAAGGTAAGTTCTTTTTCTAATTTACTATAATATATCTAAAGGAATGTGCAATATGTGTCTAGATTTTAGAATCAGATGTCAGTTACCTACCTTCCATCATCAATAGTGATGTGTCCATTATCTCTTTCAGTGACATCACAGCTTTGGCAAAGGATAAAGTGTATACACATATTAATCTTGAAGAAATGACTATCCATCAGGTCAGTGGTTCTATTTGTTTTTGCTGAATATTTTTGGTTGCCAAGTAAATTTTCTTTTTTTTGTTAATACGTGGTAATTAGAATGCAATGACATAACGTGTTAATGTGTCCTCTAGTGATTTATAATTACAGTAATCCACTTTGCCTGAGGCAGACGAAAGCCTGAATTAAATTGCAGAGATCTAAGGATACCTTGCTGTATGCATCTTTATTTCTTGGATATCTTGATTGTGAGTTTATTCCAATCATGATGGGGAAAGTTTGTAGTGGTAATTGTTAGTTTTGTTATTGATATTGTTGTAATTCAGCTGAAACAGTTGATGATTATGTCCAACAATAACAAATTTGAATAAATAAATTTGTCAATGTTTCAACATCCACTCCTCCTCTGTCTTCAATGTTCCTTTGGTTCTTCTGCTGTTTCGGACAATGGTAATACTTTCCTTTGTAACACCATTTGTAATTACCTGATGATTGATGCAATGCATGGGGGGATGGTGCATCATAAACCTTATTGGAGGAATTGAGCCTCTGGATAAGAAGATTGAACACATTGGCAGTGCATGCTTGAACAGGCATACTGTGTAAATTGATTGTGCCTTTTGAAAATAAACTTCGGAACTTATGAAAGCAGGATGTTGCATGATAATTTTATTGGAGGAATTGAGCCTCTGGCTTTGAATATTGAAGTATTATACACACATGCATTCCATGTGTGAGGTAACCGGTTCTGTTAGGGTGCAGTTAGTCATAATTGAATACCTTTATTGTGAGCTTCTGTGGTGTTCTTTTTGGGGTCAAGTCATAATGCTTGAAAATTGTAGGGGTTGGAGTGGATCCTTTTGGTTTTATACGTGTAAATTCTGTTAAATGGTTCTGAACATAAATTTCAGAACTTATATATTAGTTTTATCATGCGGATGGCTACCTGTGATTTTATGGCTATTGTAGTGGAATTGATTCTTTTATCTTCCAGTCTATAATTTAGACATTTAGATCATTGAAGGAATGTATTTTCGTTCTGGTTTTTCACTTGCTTAGATTTTAAGTTGGAACTACTGCTTTCTTCATTGTTTGATTTGATGTACATTTTCTTAGGTGATTTCTTTTGCCGGTTATGGTTTTATCAGCTTGGTATATAGTAATTCTGATGGCTAGTATAAACAAATGTGGGATATATATAGAGGGCTGTTTTTAAGAGAATGTAACCAACCCTACTCCTCCCTCTTAAGCTTGTGAATGCCCTTAGTCACTGTGCTACAGTGGCTTAGGCATAACTTAAAAGGATTTTTTTAAGAGGCGAGGGATTATCACGTGCTTGGTAGTTAGGCTGTGACGAAGTCTTAGCCGAAAGTGATGAGAGAGATAAGTTGGTACCATACAAGTGAATGTGTAACATAATTTATTAAAAACAAATGTTGCTTTTATAGCCAAATTGGACCATACAACCAGAGCCCAGAGGAAGATGTCTGTTGAAAGAAAACTTTGCCTGGGGCCTTTGAATTTTAGGCAGGACCATGGAGGGGTCCCCTACCCTGGACCTAGTTGGGGGTTATTTTAGACGCAGTATTCACAAACTAAGAACTTATCTTGAACCCTGAATGATTCATTTAAATTTTAGAATTTGGATGAGTAACAAAGTTTGTGGTAAAATTTCCTAATTATTGGAAAACATGTTATTAGAGTTGCTAGTTATAACTTATTTTGTAATGCAGTTCAAATGGAAATGCTATATACATTATTGCATTCTCTAATTATTTCATTTGTTTTCTTCTTATTTCTTCTGTTCTTGCTTGGGAAAAAAATTTAGGCGTTACAGCTTGGACAAGAACCGTATTCTACTTATGGGTTCAGCAGTCAGAGATGCCACATGTGTTTGCGCTCTGATACAGTGCATAAAGTAATGGAGCGATTAGCAAAACCAGGTTATTTTCATTCTCTTTGCTTTTTTAACGCGTGCTTTCAATTTTAACCACGAGTAAATTTTTGAAGAGTTTGTTATCATTGTTAAGCAAAGCATTTAGCATTATCATAATACTGACAAATGCAAGGGTGGTTGCGTAGTTCAGTGGTTTAACGCATGAACATCAGTGCCCTTGGTGCGAGTTTGAGCCTTAGAGCAGTTACTTTGTGAAATATCAAAGGTTATAGGTTGGTCTGGAATCTCCCTTTTCTATGACCTTGCTGTAGTGGGACCAGAACTGGGTTTGTCACTTTTATAATACTGGTTAATGCATGATATAAGATTAGGAGCTGCGCTCGGCCACCCTTTCTTCCAGGATTTGATATACCCAGAGGATTTATTTGGTTTTCAGGACAAGTAGTTGTTTGGAGATGGTATTGTAAAATCTCTGTTTCTCTCTGTTTCAAAACAAGATTAAGTTGCTGATAACAATACATTATTTTCCAAATTGGTACAATGAATTTTCAATTTTTTTATTTTTTTATTTTTTTATTTTTTTATCTTTTATTTTTTTGTTTTTTGGGATACCCACTTCCAGCAAGTTGGCACAGTTACTCATCCCAATCTCTCTAGTTCTATAATATTATTTCTCACCGACACTAACAGCATGGGCACACTTCTCCCTTGTTTATTAATTATTATACAGAGATTAGAAGGCCCCACAAATTCAATTTTCAACTTTGGATGTTTTCATAATGATGTTCCAAAAAATGTCATTTTCATTGTCAAGCTAATGCCTGCATTACACTAACGTGGTACTACACGCATTCCGGTAAATTTGTAGCTACTGAAAGTTTCTGTACCATCCGTAGCTATTTATTAATTCATTATAATAAGGTGTCTGTTGTAATATAGCTGGTGAGTTATAACTTGTTAAAGAAAAGGGATTTGGATGGCCTAAATATGGTTAGATATATATCCTTTTTTGGAGTGGCAGTTATTATGGATGTTTATTGTGTGTGATGGAAACTTGTATCGGTTGGTCATATTGCGTGGGCTTATAAATAGATAGGATATTTCGGAGTGCTGAGATTGATTTGTCTTGGAGGAATACATAATACCCTAGATTACATTTAACCGTTACTTGGTTCTTGTGTATGCTAGTGTAGATTTTGCCTCACACCTTTTGTTTTGTTGAATGAATACCCTCCTCAATATCTGTTTGTGTGCATTCGTTCTCAGGGGTCAGGAGGCTTATTGTTGTGGAGGCTGGAAGCAAGCGTGTAGAAGGCATCATTACGCTGAGTGACATTTTCATGTTCTTGCTTGGTTAGTGGGAGCATGGCGCAACAGGTGTCCCTCTGGCGACATTGTATGCAGTGTGTTTTTCCTCACCCATCATTGCTGTAATCTCCCTGGAAAAGCTTCATGTCTCATGGTGACTTGATCTCAAAATTCTCTCCATTTATACAATTGGATTGGCCTCCTGGTTCAGGGCCTGGTGTTTTTAGGATATTAGGCTAAGAGAAAGAGGCATGTAAATTGTAAGGATTTGGTTCTTTCTGGTCTGTTCACCTTCCCTTTATCCAAATTATTATCAACTAAGCTGTGGTGCCAGTACAGCAGCAATTTTTGTGAGCAGCAAATGACCTGTTATCAGTTCTATGCTGTATCTGATAGAAAAGCCGAATAATGAAAAAAAAGAAAAAGAAAAAGAAAAAAGAAGCAAAATGGGATGACATTCAACAACTGAACACTTTGTTCAGTAGCTACTACATTTGGCAATCATTGGCTATTCATGTGGTAATATTATTCTTGGTGGATCTTAGCTTGGTTGTTTGAATTTATTTATGAGTAATGATAGGGAGTCCAAATAATTTTGTGTGGGGCGTTATAATGTTATATCATACGGTATTAACACTCACATTTTGAACTCCATATCATATCCTTTATTTAGATATACTGGAGTATCTATGCTTTTAATCGTAATCTCAAGGAATGGAGCCATTTGAAAAATTGATGTTTAAAGTATTGAATTCCGACATTTAAAGAAAACATAGAACATATTGCTTTGCTCAAAATGGTGTATTTTGTGGGCCCGCCATCAAGAACAAGCTAGTATGCACCTGCTCGACATGTTTGGCTTCTTATCGTATAGGGTCGTGTATTCTCTACAAATATATTCTATAGTAACTGTTAAAAAATAACTTCATATTGTCCTTTTCTGCTTTTTATTTTTTGTCAATATTTGGTTGATGAAAAAATTAGTAGAGCATCCAAATAATAATATGAAGATTGTGATTTGTACCTCAAATTCACAGTATATTTTTAGAAACTGTTTGTTTTTATTTTTAACTTTTTAAAAAGAAAAGAAAAAAGACAATACGGACACTTCACTAGCATAATCCTTTCGACCGTTATTTGGTAAATAAAGTAAGTCAATAATTTTTTTTTTTTTTTAGAAAATGATATTCATTTGCATAGATAATCAATTAAAAATGATTAGGTAATTAACTCTTGCAAACTGCAATAAATTCTTAAGTATCACCACTCTTTTTTTTTTATTCTCTGAATATAAAAATTATTTCGCAATATTTAACTTTATATCTTTTCAACAAAATGTCCAATATTTTTCATAGACATCTAATCTAAGACAACAAAATTATTATTATATTTTTAAAATCAATTAAAATATTAGTGAGATATGGGAAAATTATCATTAAAAGAAGAAATGTATTTGATTGGTTATGAACAAAATGTAATATTTACCTCAATACAAGTATTTATATATATATATATATTTCCATGCTAGTAATTGTATATAACTCATGGAATGAAAATTAACAAAGCCAATAAATAAGCCATCACTCATTGTGATCGTCATTGGCCGATCTGGCCCAGTTGGCTTATCGGCCCTTGAGGCTGATGCAGTCTTTTCTTTTTCCTTTTTCTGTTTGTTAATGCTTTTGCTTTGTATTTTTTACTTTTATTAGTGTATTGTAACAAAGCAAAAACATTAAACATATTTAGTAATGTTTGCTATCATTTGAATAGTATATCCCAAAATTGATGTTAAAATCGAAAACATCAAAATAATACTTTCGTTTACTTCAACATTGTGGCAAAATACAGTTCAAAAAGGTTTGTTTTTTGTTTTTATTTTTATTTATTTATTTTTAAATTAACTTTTTTAACTGATTATTTAATTTTTCAAATTTGTAATAATTTTTACCAAACATACTTTTAAGTTTTTGTTTTCAAAAATCTCATAACAAATTTACTTCTCAAACATGTTTCCTGAATGCACTCCAAAGTGAAAACATTACGGGCTTACTTACTGTTAATTCTTCCACGGAAAAAAAAAAAAAAAAAAAGCGCTGGTCCGTCGGCGGCTTCAAACACCGGTGAAACGAGTCAAAATAAATAAAAATGCGCAAATCAGCGTCGTATTTATACGAAATTGGGTTTCTTTTTTCCTATTCCCTTCTTTTCCTGTTTGCGGTTTAGGGGAGAGGGAGAGAGATGGATGGACTAACAGAGGAGGAAAGAAGGGCTCTTCGTGGAAGCAAATTCGCTCCGCTTCCATCCAGACCGCTTCCCTCCCGATCTCAACCCAGGTTCGTATATATGTTTCCTTCACACACTTATTGTGTATTGTATGTATATGTTTATGTATAGACAATAAACATCTGTATGTCTTCTATATGTAATTTAATAACAAAATATTGCAGTTAATTGAATTGGGCAAACTTTTGTTGTTTCTGGGTAGTTCATAATTTATCTTAACTATTTTCTACACTCATCCTAGTTCATTCTCTACGATACCCAGAGTCATGTTCCTGCTAAAATTGAGAACATTATGCAATAATAATGAGAATGAATTATATAACATCTATATAATGTGTGGAGCTAATTGCTGTTTCCTCTCTCTCACATCTGCCCATACTGGCTGCTAAATTAGCAGCAATACACACACACACACACAAAATAAATATATATTGGCATTTAATTATGTATATTATCAGTCACCTACGAGGTATCAATGTCTAATAAGGTAAGTCATTAGTCAATGGTTGTAAACACACTAAAAGCCCTCAAATTATTCATAAATGTCTCTTGGAAACACTAAAATGGATTTCTTTGAAGTTAGAATGTTTTGTTATTTGTAACATATGCATAACATTTGATGCTTCTTTATGCTTCCACCATTACAAGTTTTGTTCTATTTTCTAAGGAGCCTTAGGAGTTCCATTTTGAAGTTGATGCACAGTGCTTTTTGTTAGGTTGGCTCACCCTGGTGGACCGTTGACGACAAACAAGGCTGCTGCTTTGGCTAAATTCCTTGAACGAAAACTCCAGGATCCCAATGGGCTGGCTTCAATAAATCCCGATATTCTTGAATTGGCAGTGAAAAATGCAAAAGATACAGTAAATGCAAGTAATAACTAGTGTTTCATGCAGTTCCATTTATAATGGTGTATTTGTTCTATTTTATGTTGTGTTTAATGGACCTACTTATGGTTGTGGACACCCAATGCCCTCATTTCCAGTAAAGTTTGTGCGGTTCATACTTGGTAGATTGTGAATTTACTATCTATCTTGCGTTGTTTCTGCGACTTCTGTTTGAGTGCACATCCATATAAAATGGTAGCTGATACATGAGCACGCCAAAGGAATAAAAAGGAATACATACACTGTTAAAGAACTGTTACAATTAGGGCTGCATAAAGACAATAAAAGGCCTTTGTTTTTTATACCATGCAGGCATTGGTTTCTGGTTGCCATGCTATTGGGTTTTGATTAAACAAGTTGATATCTTAGATTACTCGGTTAATGAACTTGTTAGAATTTTGATCTCATGGATTGACAATGAGGAGTAGGTTATGTTTTAAGAAATGACTAGCAAAGCAGTGCAGGGGCAAGGTTTTGCATCTTTTAACTTTAGATTGATTTTTTTTTTATCAGGACCTGGAAGGTCCCGCTTTATTGTTCGATAAATTGGTGAGTTGTTTCCCTTGTGAAAAAATAGGTGATGGATTGTTAAATTTATGATTTGTTTCCCTTGTGAAAAAATAGGTAATGCATTGTCATATGGAGATTTTCAGTGTTTGATCCCCAAGTTTTTTTCTCCCCTTCTTTTCATAGTTTCAGTCCTTCTGTTCTTACTTTCTGATTTCACTTCTTAATTGATCTATGGGGAGTTGCAAATTATTGGTTTTGATGAAAGCTTTTTCTTTTTCTCTTTATACTTGATTCCCTTCTTTACAAATTTGGTGGACTTTTGGGCTGGGTATGGTGGGAAGTGCTTCATTCTGTGTAGTTTGTATAGTAAGAATTGTCAGTCCGGTTAGTTTGAAGCAAAATCCTTGAGAGCGTCTCATTATTGTTTAAGATAATTTTTATAATTTCATCCGAGTAAGAACTTTATCAGTTACAATGTTACATCGTGATGATGATGATGAGAATTTCATGTGGCCAGGATAGATGAATTTAGTTCTTCAAAATCCTTTGCTTTGGGTGAGGTGGTCCTTGATAGGAGCTTTTATTTTGAATGTGGGCCCGCACGCTAACTCACATATATATGTTTCATGTCTGTCTTTGCTGCTTGCATCACTGAGATTTGGAGTGCTTTGTGTTTCACTGAAGTAATAAATCATGAGTAAGCATTTGATAAAGAAGCGACGGCATTGAAGTTGGTTTCTGATTTTCCTTTATATTAGGTGGGACTTCTTCAAATTCAGGGAGAACAATTCGACACGTAGATTCATTTGGTGACTCTGAGGTGCCTTCACCAGTTCACCTTGCATTTCTGTAATATGTTCTTGGAAAGCTTCTCATGTTCTTTTCTTGTCTGCCTTAACTTGATCTTAAGTGGCTGCGAATTTGACAGTGTTCGTCTGGAGAAGAGAGAGTGGAAAAGCCCGCTTCGAAGAAACAGAAGAAGAGGAAGAAGAAGAAGAAGGATAAAAAGAAAAACAAACAAAAGGTGATTTTGCTGTTGATGGTATTTAATTCATTCACTTGTTATATTCATACTTGTGACCTTTGTTCAATCTCAAGTTTTTTTCTGTTGCAGTTATTGGCGGATCCTGGAAATGCTACAGTGAGAAAGCCCAAAAAGAAGTTGAAATTGTGATTTGGGATGAATTTTGGTCAAAATGATTTGTATCAGGGAGGTACAACCCAAGGATTACCATGAATTTTTGTTTGATTCTGCAAAATAGGTGACGCCTATGGGAAATAGGCGTCGTTCCATGGATGTCTTAGGTTTTCCTTCAGAATTCACTTTCTGCGTGGAATGGCAGGCAAATCCTTCTGGTTTTGTGCAACCTACTCTTCTGGTTGTAATGCATTTGTTCCCATGGTGAATTTCAGTGTAATGCATTTATTCCATTATTTTTCGGATGGGATTATAATTTGTTTCCTCAAAAATTTGAATTATGAATTGTAATATTTAAATGACTCAATGTATGACATTTCATTAATTCTCACTTTTAGGCAATGTCTTGGTATATGTTCAATTTCAATAGTTTAATTGTTTTATAATGAAGACATGTTTTGGGCCTTAAATGTCATGGAAATTAAACTTGACATGTGAAATAGGTCTCTAGCTGCGGGTCATACATAACTTGGCTTGCATCCCGATTCCAAGACTTCCCAAACCTCCATCCCAAGACCATATCCCAGTCATTGATATCATTGTGCATGGTAAAGTGGTTATCAAACACACACATATATCTGTATTATGTATGTATATATTGTTAAGACTACTTAGCAATAACTTCCCATAATGACATCAACCACTACCCAGCGGACAAGGTAGAAATATAGGATAATGTTCAAGCCAAAGCACAGCAATAACGAAAATGCTAAGGCATCCATTGAGAAGAAAATGGCCTTTGAATTAGACAATTTTGTTTCGGGCAGTCTGATTGCTGTTACGTCTGTCTTCGTTTAAAGGGTTTTTATAGAGCCTTTCAACGATATTATAAATCACCCTCATGAGTTCAGGGGTGAAGGGAACACATTGGATAACAGTCTATGATTCTCCGTGCTGATCTATTAACACTTTCTTCTCCATTTCAACTTCATACTCGATCACCAGAAAGAATATAAACTTGTTTTATGGTCTAATCATCATCAATAATAGGGAAAAATATATTCGTTATTGAGGTATCTGATGCAATAGCACCAAGGTGAGCATCCTATAGTATATGTGCTATCAACACCACCCAGCAAAAGAAAAGAATGTAAACCTGAATTCATCTTGGACAAACTAAACATCATAGCCAAACTTAAAAGAAAGTTCTCAATATAGACTAGGAGGAAGATGGTAGATAGACTGAATGATGAATTGAACCAACAATGTGTAACACTTGCATAAGGATGACAATTTTATATATTTATGCTCTAAATGAAAGAGGGAGATAACAGTTGCTGGATAAAAGAATAAAACACTGAGTTAGATAATCACATCATTACAACTGAAAATCAAAACCATTAATTTACCAACTTGAACTAGTTCCAAAATTGTATGTCAAACAAAACCAAGATCACCTAGGTTGATCTCCAAGATAAAAAGACAATGGTATATCACACCAAGCCTAAATGCACCACGTTGTTGAGCTTCAAGTTTTAATTGCCAGAACTAAAACAGAGATCTCAAAATTGCTCAGAGATTAATGAATGCCCTTGTTGGAATCGGAGATGTATGACCTTAAAAAGTCCACTCTGATCTTCAACATATCCTAGTTACATTGAAAGATTCAACTTCTCCTGATATAACTTCAAAAGCTCAGGAGCTTCTTCCTCGTATTTTTTCACATAATTCTTTAGGAAGCAACTTTCAGGAGACTCCAACATTTTATACAAGCTAAATTTCTTCTTAAGCAAACCTTTCGACAGCAGAATTTGATAAACCAAACACCTCGGAATGATCCTCCTCTCCATGCTAAAGCAAATAAGCACTGGCCGCCTCGCAATAAACGAAGACTCCCAACCCATTTTATTGACAAAAAAATCCATTAACCCCACAATCTTATCCTCTGATGCCAACATACACCCTGGATGCTTCTGAAAAGCCACCAAAATCTCCTCTTCAGACAAACCCCACTTCTTATAAACCTCCACCTTCTTTTCCCAAGTTGATTTACTCATTGCTCTCATTGCCTGAACTGCTAAAAGAAAGGTCCTCCTCACAGGGTTAAAACCCATTTTCTTTACTTCCTCCACAATCTCGTTAAACCTATCCGTACTAGTCATGAAAACTCTAGGTTGATTCGTCAAGAATGACACAATATTGGATTCGGGCACACCGGTTTCTCTCATAGCTTCAATATTGGGTGCCGCATATATGTGAACATCTTGCAAAAACAGCTCAGCAAAGCGTCTTATAGCTGCAATTGTTTTTTCTTCAGACTTGAGCAACTTCTTGAAGAAATTGTATGATGGGATTATTTTATTTTCCAAACTTGTTTTCAAAATTTCTGGTCTTGCAGTCAGTATTTTGGCAATGCCTTGGGTTGAAACGCCTTTAGAGTGGAAAAATTCGATTTTCGGCAAAAGGGTTTTCACGGGATCGGACAAGAGTACCGATGGGAGTTTTCTGATAATAACTAAGATCTGGGTTTCGGTGAAACCATGGTTACTGAAGAATGTGCGAACAAGGTTTGGTTTGTCTGCGGTTTCGAAGATCATGTACTTGGAGGCTGAGAAAGCCTTTTCCGGAGGAAACCCACATGATTTGATAAGGTAATCGACTGTGAATGAGTATTGATCTGAAGTGCCAGATATGGATTTGAGAGCTGATGATGATAATGGGTAGTGTTGAAGAAAATGCAGTTTCTGAGGTGGTGACGTTGATACAACAC
>JAOTQH010255384.1:0-11598 GCA_025631255.1 Cornus kousa | reverse complement strand
CCAAAAGTGTAGTAATGTGTATTTATTTTGCAAAACCATGGTTAGGTAATATAATTATGTTACTCGATGATATTTTGAATGTGAATTTGATAACATGTAAACCTTATTGATGAATGGGGAGAGTAATCCTAGATTGAAGTATTATCGAGGTCATTTGATTGTGTATTATCATATACTATTGCCATGAATTCGGAATTTGAGCCATAATAGGTTAAAAATCCATTTAAACAGGGTGTGGTAGGCCTATTTTTAGGGGAGTTCATGCCGAATTTTTTTGTTTAAAATTGGAGATGAGGAGAGGGAGAGAGAGAGATCCGAAAACGAGAGAGAGAATGAGGGGTTTGGTGATTTTTTCTCTAAATACAAACACGTATATCATATAATTGTTAGCTTCATTTTCCTACACAATATTTGGTCAACAAGTCAAAAGATGGAGCTCATTCTTACTAAATGCACAAATGCCCGTAAATGAAAAATAAATACACTCATATGGATGGTTTGATGATAATGTCCCAAATGAAATAAAGGAATAGTGCATAGAAAAATTCCCGAACACTTGACCCGACCCGGGCTCACACGACTGAATATGAAAATAGAGAAAATGAAAAGAAAAAAATCCGCTCCTCACAAAAATTATTTCTAGAATATGATTTTCTTTACCATCTTTAACACCGGCAAATAGTACTATCTTTTAACATATACGAAGTATTTGGCAATCTTCTTGTGTTGGTAAATTTTATAGAGTAAATTACAGTGACCTCCCTTGAATTATCAATGTACACTTACTTCCTCTTTTTTGTCAAATTATACTTACCGCCCTTAAATTTTGTATGTAGCAATTTTGCAGCATTCAAATTTCAATTCTACCCTTTGAAGACATGTTTATTGCAATAAAATATACTCCGTAATACACACACACACACACACACACACACACACACACACACAAAAGGATAAAAATGTAATTACAAATCCAACAAGTTTGACTGGTGAGGTCAATGTAATTTGACAAACAAGAGGACAGGTCAGTGTAATTTACCCAATTTCATTAACTTCCCCTTCTTTAATACAACCTATTTGCATAACGAAGAGAAAAAAAGAAAAGAAAATGATACATAAATTGTGGAAGAAAAAAAAATGTGAATAGCTGTAGGGGTTTGTTTTCGTAACACAATAAAATACATATAAATTGTGATATCATACACAAATTTGAATGATTCAGACAACTTAATAGAATCCGAGGTAGAAGCACAGGCAAACTCGAGAGAGAGTGTGAAGATGGCAGTGTAATAGTACACCATTGACTCCCTTGATAAAGGTGTATGGAGAAAGCATGAGAGCTTATTTACTCCTCCCCTTTTTGCTCTACCTTTACTTGGTCTTGGAGCACATCCTTATATAGGCCAAGTGAGAGGTTGGGTGATTTCATATGACATCATATGTGGGGCCCATTAACATTATAAAATGTATGTGAGTCAAAATGGTATCTCTCTCTACGAGTCAGGTCGAGTGTCGACTCGAAGAGCCTTGAACTTCATCCACCAAACCAAGAACCTCCTCGAATCCCAAGTAATCTTGAGTCCTGCTCCCAACTCAGGTCTTCAAGTCTTCGATCTTCTGTTCGAAGTATATTGACGTGGTAAGTGTCACGTAACTTAGACCGTTTAACTGTTTGACTTGTGGGCCATCATTTCTGATGTGGCGTCGCTTATTGACTATTTGACTAAGCTTTATGGGTCATTGTTGATGATGTGGCATAGTCCTTTGACCATTTGACTAAGAAATGTGGGCCATTTAAAGTGAGATATATTAAACACCTACATTAGTCCCCTTGCGCGGGTGAGCTTTGTAGAATTCGTAGAACGTTAGCTATGCATAAATGACTGAAAGTGGTGCTTACGCAAGGTTTTGCTTGACTTGGTACGATACCGGGTTTTGGTGACCTGGTACCATACCAGGGCTCGATGACTTGGAGTGATACCATGGTTTAGTGACCTAAGAGATAATAGCATTTGGTGACCTAGTGCGATACCAGGGCTTAATGACCTGACATGATACTAGGGTTCGGTGACTCGAAGGTGAGGCCTTCAAGCTTTAGCGACCTGAACACGATGCGCAATGCAAGGTTTGATAACCTAGGCATGATGCCAGGGTTTGGTAACTTGGGCGCAATGCCAGGGTTTTGGGTATTTGGGTGCGATGCCAGGGTTTTGGGTACCAGGGCAAGATGCCAGAGTTTGGGTACCCGGGCGAGATGCTAGGGTTTTGGGTACCTAAGCGCGATGCCAGGGTTTTGGGTATATGGCCGCGATGCAAGGGTTTTGGGTACCTGGGCGACATGCCAGGGTTTGGGTACTTGGGCGCGATGCCAATGTTTTGGGTGCTTGGGCGCGATGCCAGGGTTTGGATACTTGAGCGAGATGCCAGGGTTTTGGGTACCTGGGCATGATGCCAGGGTTTGGGTACCTGAGCGAGATGCCAGGGTTTTGGGTACCGAGTATAGTAATTCACATATATGTATATATAGAGTCCCTCTGCATGGATGACCTTTGTAGAAGATTAAATATGCATAAATAAAGTTCAGTGCTAGGGAGTGTGCAAGCTAAGTGGAAGGCGATTATAAATTTATATTAAGAAAATTTTAGAATGTCATGTCGATGGAGCATGTGAGGCAAATGAAAGGCGTGTCATACTGCAACGTGAGTGGACGTTACATCGACAAAATGTCATGATGCCACTTCGATGGTGTATGCGAGGTGGAAAGCATGTGACACTCCTATGAGTCCGTGCTAGCACAATCAGGTCTAAGTGTTGGTATCCCGTGTGTGGGTGTATGAGAGGGGCTGATGTGTTGACTTTGCTCCAGAATATTATACATGTTTTGCTCGGTAAACTACAAATTGTTAAGCAGTACGCTCTTATATGATTGTGCTAAGCTTTTAAGCGAAATTGCAAAAGGTCACATTATGCGTCTATGCGAGCCCTTTGATTTAAGTATTGAAGATAGAAAAAAGTGTGAAGGTATAATAGGTGCAATGAGCATAAGAAGTATAAGTTTTGTTATTTTATTATTATTATTATTATTATTATTATTATTATTATATTATCATTTTTATTATTATTGTGATAAAGCTCATGCTATGAGAGATGGTGCTGGGTTGGGAAGCCGTGATCTCGACGGACAGTAGATTGTTTACGTGTCCCTTCTAGATGCGGTATCAGAGGATTGGAGGATTTTATTTTGGGACTTTTAATTATTATTTATTTGAGGATTTTTAAATAAGGATTTATTATTTAGTTCCTTTCGGCGTATTATTTATTTATTATTCTTTTTGTATTCAAATTCTTGTTTAAATATTAATTATTTGATATCCCTTGTATTCTGTGCTCGGACTTGATCACCCGTGGCTCTAGAATCGAGGGGTATCATAGCCAACTTCGAGGGAAGTCAGCGATACATTTTGAGGTGCGGATAATTTGCAGTTTTGGTGTCATTGAGTCAAAGTAGGGAGTGGCGGTGTCTCGAGGTACTCTGAGCCCATGAGTAAAGTTGGCAAAAGTGAGGCTAAAGTTTGTTGTTCGTGGACGTCCGCCATAGGGGGTTTAGGCGATGGGTAAGAAACAAGGAAATTGACCAGGTAAAATGAGAGAAGGATCTCACAAAGGAAATAAAAATATATAAATTGCTTTATATATTTTAAAACGTAGGCTTCCAATGGCTCCTTGATATAGTTGTGGGTCCTACTCGTGGTGCTTTTGAATATTTTCCGTTTTGGTGGCAACGTGTGCATTAGAAAAATATGAAGCGGCGCGTAGGCTTAAAAAAAAAAGTCATTAGTAGTGTAGCACCCTCCTAATAAGTTTATTAGAGAAAATGCTTTTATGACAAAAATTTTGTGTTGAATGCCTCCGTAGGAATATGTTAACAAATATTTCCTCGAGAATGACCAGTGTGAGTAGTCCAAAATCGAAGGCCCGAGGAGTCTAATATTTAAGTAGTAGTGTTGGTCGATGCGGTTGAGACATCAGTCAGGTGTGTGTATAAAAGTATATATATTTTATTAATAATGTGTAATTCAAGATGCACAAGTGCATTATGAAACATCAGTAGCTAGATACACAAGTTGTATCAAGCTCTATCTCGAAGAAGAAAAAAAAACCGTGTAAGTTGATACCAACATGATTGAATAGACCAAGGAGCATGCCAGTTGTAAAAAGTTGGTAACACGTACCTATATTTCTTTTACCTTGAGATGGTATCAGGTTGGTCACCATTAAGAAAGAAAGTCTCCCATTTTTTTTTTTGGATGGTAAAGCAAACACACACACACTTTTTTTGCCCACGCCCGGGTTCGAACCCTTCCTCTCTTCTTTGAAGATGAGGAGGTTATACCATTAGGCCAAAGGCCCTTTGGTAAAGAAAGTCTCCCATTGATGTTGAACACTCTATTAGAAAGGCTATCCTATATTCCTATAATTGTAATAGTGAAATAAATCAAAATAAATAAATATGGAATTAATATTTTAGGTTTGATTTAATAAAAATAATAGTAAAATATTTAAAATCTCTTCAAAAAAATCTTCTACACACTAATTTACAAATAATGATCAAAATATGATTCAACATGAAAATGAATTCTCTCTATTAAGTTTTCAAAATAAGGTCATAACATGGTATATTCATAGGTTACTAAATCTTAACAAAAGTGATTGTGACGATATGTTAATAGCTCTTTGAATTAAAGATGTTAAAAGAGAAAACTAATGAAAAAATTCAAATCAAACTAACATACCATTAGGAAGTTGATGTCACAAGTTTATTTTTATTTTTATTTTTATTTTTTTAAGTTAAGATTCAGATTTTATATATTAAATGCTAACCAATGCGGCCCAAATAAAAACATACCTGTCAAACATTACAGCCCATATAATTGAAAGAAACCTAAGTCCCAATCAAAGAAGCCCAACCAAAAGACAAGAAGACCGTTGGAGGCAAACACTGTTGCGAGGCTCATGGAGAAGATCTCCTCAAACTCCTACATTAATTTCTGGTGGTTTTGCCGGTGGTCTTGCAATAAGGGCGAAAGATGGAAGCTTCCATTCTTCTGCGACTCTGCCAGGGTTCGAAGAGTCAATTGTTTGCATGGAGTTCAATTTCCATCAATCTGGTTCCAAAGCTTGATGTAGAATGAATTTGCATGAAGATACTTTTTTTTGGAAAATTCTTCTATTGCGCTCATTCCAGATGCTATAAACAAGTGATGCCAGACCCAGTTTTGAGGTTGTGACACTATAGAAACCCGAGCTTTTTCTCCAATGGTATGATGCCCAATTAATCAGGTTAGACCATAAGGAGGGCTGAATGTGAAACCCACATCTTATTTGTAGAAATGTCCACAAAGGTTTGACGAACTTACACTTGAAAAATAAGTGGTCATGGGTTTCCAATTTTTTGTTGCAGAGGGCATATAGTGTGGCATTGATATGGGAAGTGCATCTTCTGTTCAAGGTTAGGAGGCAGTTTTGGATGGCCACCCACAATGTGTGAGTGTTTTGGAATTAATGGCTTGGTCTATACTAGGTGAGTTTATGGTAAGGAAGGTAAGTACTAGTTTAGGTGTTCCAAGGTTTGGGAAATTGAGAATTTGCCGGTAATTGATGGGCACTATAAAACCTTGTCTTTTTTGTGTGGATTTGGGTTTAGGAGGTTAGCAATTGGGAGTAGTTGAGGTATTAGTGTGGTAATGGTGTTTGGAAATTGCCACTGTGAATTGACAATGAAGGTAGATAGCATGGTTTTACCGTCATGGTTTGGATTGATGATCTATTGGGGGGACACAAGTTGATACAAAGGACCAAGACTGCTCCAATTATCAAACCAGAAGTTAGAGTTAATCCCATTTCCAATTTCAACCTCGACAAGAGGTTGAATAGTGGTTCTAAGGTTTAGAAGCCTTCTTCAAGTCCAAGAACACTAGCCAGGGATTTTTACTTCCCAAATGTTTGAGGTAGGTGTTGATTCACTTTACCCACAACATGTCTTTGAAGCTAATTATATGCCAAAAGTGTTTCATGATGGCTACCTCATTCCAACATAGAAGGTTAGGAAGTCCCAAGCTTCCTACACTTTTTGGAAGGCAACAAGTTTCCAAGTTAACCTTAGCTCTTGACTTTTTTAGTGATGGACCAGACCAAAGAAATGCCTTGAAGATGCTGTCCATCTCATTGATAATGCTCACTGGTAAAATAAATTTAGAGCTCTAAAAGGTTTGTGTGGAGAAAAGTACTGCTCTGATCAACTAAAGTCTACCTGCAAAAGACAAATCTCTACTAGTCCAGTGTGTAATTCTTGAAGTGATCTTGTCAATGAGGCATCTGCAATCAGCTAGTCTCAACATGGATGTAACTAGTGGCACTCTTAAGTATCTCATTGGCTGAGAACATTTTTTAAATCCAAGCAAAAAAGGATGTTAGCTTCCATATGTGAATCAATGCCAGAGGTGAATACCTGGCTCTTGTTGTGGTTAACTTGGAGTCCAGAGAGTGAGGAAAATGTGTTAATGGCTTCCTTGAGGATCATTAATGATGGTAGACTTGCATGTGAGAATAGCATAAGATCATCAACAAAGATTAAATGTGCTAACTTCAGCTTCTTGGACCTCCAGTGGTGCTTAAATGGCCTTCCCAAGGTGAGTTTGGTGATGACTGAGGAGAAAACCTGCATGATAATAACAAACAGAAAGGGAGAGAGGGGGTCCCCTTGTCTTAAACCCTTGATGCTTCTGAAATATCCACTGGATTCACCATTGATGGATAATGTGAATGATGGAGATGTGACACAGGTTTTGATCCAAGCAATAAAGGGTTAGGGGTAACCTAAGAGTTTGAGGGTATCAAAGAGGAGGTCCCATGATATAGAATCAAAAGTTTTCCTCAAATCAAATTTTAGGGCACATCTAAGGGTTAATTTTTTGTTGTGATAGCATTAAAGAGCTCTTGTGCTAAAAGGATGCTGTCATCTATTTGTCTGACCTGAATGAATGCAGACTGTGCATGATCAATGATGTGTGGTAGGGTAGGCTTAAGTTTGTTGGCAATTAGCTTGGATATGCACTTGTAGATGGTGGAAACACATGAGATGGGCTTGAAGTCAGTGACTGATGTGGGGTTCTGGACTTTGGGAACCAAGGATATATAAGTGGAATTGACCTCTTTAAACAATTTCCCTGAAATGAAGAAATCTTTGATTGCAGTTGTAACATCACTGCCAATGATTGGCCAGGCTTTCTTAAAAAAGAAAGCATTATATCCATAAGGTCCAGGGGCCTTGTCATTGTTTAGTGACATCATGCAGTGGTAGATTTCTTCGTTTGATGGAATACAACAAAAGGAGTGGTGGAATGATGGTGGAAGTGTTCGGTTATTGAATGGTGAGAGTGAATCAATACCTGGATATGGATGAGGATTCATACCAAGCAAGGAATGAAAATGAGTGACAAATTCCTTCTTGATTGCAAGTTCTATGTCCAGCAGTACTCCATTGGATGCTGTAATGGAAGAAATTTTGTTCCTATTGAACCTTGAAGCTATAGATTTGTAGAAAAAAGAGGTGTTTGAATCCCCATCTTTTAACCACTGAATCCTAGACTTTTGTCTACAAGTTTGTTCCTCTGTGACTACAAGGCTTGTATAGGCTGACAGTAGCTCTTTTTCTTTTGCTCTAAGTAAGGGATCATCAGGGGTGCCATCAAGGTCAAGTTGGCAGTTGGACAAGGCTGTCTTTGCAGAAGCAACATCATGTTGTAGTGAAGTGAAAATTCTAGAGAATTTCATCCTCAGTGGCTGTTTGAGCTTTTTTTAGTTTGGACACAACTTGAAACATGGTGAAGCCTTCAATATGCATACTCCAAATGGATTGGACAGTTGGTAAGAAGTCATCTGAGTTGCTCCAGTAGTTGAAAAATCTGAATGGAACCTTTCTTTGTGGTTGTGGATTCCCAAGGCTTATGATCATGGAACTGTGGTCTGATGCTTCTGGTGGTAAAAAATTAAAATGCGAAAGAGGGAAGGATTGATTCCAACTGTCATTTATTAGAACTTTATCCAATTTCTTGGATATGTTTGTCACACCAGAGCTCTTATTTGTCCATGAGTGGAGGATTCCAGAGAAATTCAAATCCTCAAGGTTTGAACTATGAAGGCATCTTCTGAAGTCAAGCATTGCAGTAGTAATTTTTCCTGAGCCCCCATAATTCTCAGATGCAGACCTAATGATGTTAAAGTCACCTCGAAGGATCCAAGGATAAGATGAAAAGGTTTTGAGTACTGTATTATATCTTCCCAAAGGCTTAATCTCTTTGAGACTTCATTTGCAGCATAAATGAAAGAAATGTAGAAACTTCATTTGCAGCATAAATGAAAGAAATGTAGAAGCTTCTTCTGCAACTTAGGATGGTCAAATCAATGAATTGCTTGTCTTGAGCATCATAGCACTTGTAGATCAACTGAATTGGGATTGATGTCACAAGTTATGCATCAATCAAGAGGGTGCAAGTTGGATAAATATTAAACTTGCTCTCTCTCTCTCTCTCTCAATGTATGTCTATATTATATACACATATACTGTATCGAACATTTTTAGTTACAAGCTCACAACATAATTAATTATGCATTCTTTAAAATTTGATGATGCTCCTAAGAAAATTAATTTATACAGGTCCCAGGGATAAGTGTGAAAAAGGTACACTAAAGTCTTGGTACTACCAAAGACTTCAATATAAGTAGGAGTTTAAGAGTATTAAAGACTTTGATTTACCCAGCTTTACTGGTGATATTCACACCTTTTCTTTTCATAAATCCGGTTATAGTGTATTTTTTTATCTTTAATTACACAAATATTATTTATACTTGATTCTCTTATAATTAATTATAAATTAAGGATATCAATACCTTTTCTTTTCAAGAGTGAAACGCAATTTATCAAGCCCCCAACAAATAAACGAACAATATAAAGTATATATATACAAATTGTGTGACACAACTATTTTTAATACTAAAAAAATCTTAATTACTAAATAATAAAATAATGTATATACAAATTGTGTATAGTATACACAAAACTATATTTAATACTAAAAAATCTTATTAGATAACCAATAGCGGTATCAGTCTCTTACCTCCCAAAGAGAGATCAGGAATTCAAGTCTCAGAAGAGACATGTATGCGTGAGTACCAACTCGAATAATAATAATAATAATAAAAATAAATAAATAAATAATAAAATATTGCTAGCAATTTTGAAATTCGCAAAATGCAATTTTTAAATAGGGTGTGTATTATCTTGATTAGTTTTTGTCTCTAAATATATCTAAGCCATTATACAAACTTTATTATCATAACATGTTTGCACAACCACTCAAAATGTTACATTTATATATATATTTAAATCCAAACAAAAGTGATAATGAAACATGTCTATAATGGTGAGAACTTGAAAATATTTGGAAGGAAATACTATCTCAATCATTGTCATTTTTAATAAAAAGAACAATAATAAAGAAATAAAGAATTTGACTTAGTTGCCATCATATTATGAATTTATCATATACGTGATCTCTTTTAACCAACTCGTATCTTCCAGAGTTTTCTCTTTACACACACACACACACACACATAAAGTATCAACCGTTCAGCAAAGAGAGAAGGTGATGGCAGGGTTACAGAGATCCGCAGTATCATTCAGGAGACAAGGCTCATCAGGTCTCATATGGGATGACAAGTTTCTGAAGTCAGCTGAAATATTGGATGAAACAAACCACAAACAAGACAACAACAACAATCATGAACAACAACAACAGCTCAAAGAGGCCAAGCCAACCGTCCTATCAATCAACACACTAGATCGGAGCCGATCCAACGGAGGAGGAGGACGCGGGTTCCGCACCGGCAGGGTCTCTCCGGCCATAGAGCCGTCGTCCCCAAAGGTTTCTGCATGTGGGATTTGCAGTGCTTTCGGAAAAGCAGAAAAGCCTCGCCGTCGAGCAAAGTCCGGTAAGCGCAGAACATGAAAATTGAAAATTTCAATGTGTTTTCATTGCCGCTGGTGGTGTTTATTGGTGCCGGAGGTCGGATATTCCGGCGATCATGCCGTATTTTGATGGTACATGTATTAGCTTTGCTAGTTTGATTAAAATTTAGTTTATTTCAGTTGGAATGAGGTCTAAGAACTTTGAAACCATGAACAAAAAAACACATGAATGTTTTTTACTATTTGTTTTTATTTTTGTTGTTTTCATGTTGTTCTTTCTCTTAGGTTTTAGAGATGTTTTTGTGGTTTGATGATGTAATTTATGTGTATATTGTTGTTTTAGTTACCTTTTGAAACACGAATTTCTCTTTTTCTCCCTAAAAAGGAGAGACAACAGATCTATAGAAAGATATAGTTGTATCAGCATTATTAAACAATGTGTCCATTTTAAATATTGTTAGTTAAAAATATTTTTTGGCCACACTTGCACTTGAAAATATTTTTATATAACGCATCATCAAACACTTGTAAGTAATGTCACACTTACAAAGAACACCCACATTTGTGCCATTTACAATGTGTGATTATGGAACAAAACACCATTGAAGGGGGCATAGCGATCCTTGCTTCCTTAAAGGTCAAGGAAATGGGCATTTGAATCGATTTTTAATGGATGTTGATGATGATCTTTCAAAATCCGGTCCTCTTCCCAAGAAAAATCAGAGGGAAGACCAGTTGCCCATCCTATTTTCTTAGCAAGAGTAGTCAGACTAGCCAGCCGGGAAGACTTTGTTACCATTACCTTGGGCATCAGACAGAGTTGCGTTCACCAAGTCCTAACGTCATAACAGCTGACCAAAAAATAAATATTCAGTATTCCGGACTAATAGTTAGTTGTCATTCCTATTATAGAGAAAAATAGTGACTATTCCTATTAGTATTCAATATTTTTCTATCACATTACGATGATATCACCGTAAACATAAGATTCTCAAGACATAAAAAAATATTGTGATACCAATTGTTCTTAACACATTTAAAAGCTTAAACCCGTTTTGAAGTGAAAAACGTATTCTTCTCCCAGTTTGTGTTTCTTTACCAGTTCCCCCATATAAGATAACCAGTTCATAATAGCCTCTCCCTCTTCCATGATCTACAGTGTATTTTAGAAATCTACATTGAAGCCTACAAAGAAAATGGTGATGGTGTTCAGTGACATTGAGATATCAGCATTCACATTCCTCATATTCTCACACTACAATTTTTTTATAATTTTCTCATAAAAAAATAAACATAACTTAATTCTCTCTTAAATTTAAAGCCAAATATCATGTGAAAAACAAGAAAAACCACAATGGAGTGAGAGTAATTTGAAAGATAAACAGTGCATCGTTAACTTTTTTTAGGAAAAAAAAAAAAAACATATAGAGTACAAAATATGTGATATGTCTGTTGAAAAAAGGGAAAAGGGTTCAAATGCATGCATTGGTGCCCTCAATCACATTGTGGGTTCACGTGTTAGGTCCCAACACAGAACCACTGATCTTTGAATATTTATTGTAACCCAATAA
>JAOTQH010255363.1:0-11598 GCA_025631255.1 Cornus kousa | reverse complement strand
ATATAATATATATATATATATATATATTGATTTTTATTGGGGTGTAACTTAGCATGACCCAGTCAAGGTTGAAGTGGGCCGAATTCCCTGTAGTGGGCCTAGGGCCTTTTCCTGGTAACCAAAAATGTTACCATCTAACACTGAATTATATTCAACATTCGAATAATTAAGCAGTCCAGCGTCTTCTTTTTTATTATTTTTACATATATATGTATATAGTATATACACAAACACACATCTTGCTTTGTGCACTCCGCTGTAGATTTTATTAATTAATGTTATATAACTTATATGGGATGTATCTGGTCAATATAAATGGTTCTACCATGATTATTAAACTAATTGGTTTTTGTGTGTGTATATATGTGTGTGTGTGTGATTTTGTCATTCTTTGGCATTGACACAGTATTTAAGTTGGCAAATTTGAAATGCTTGGGTTTTTCAAAAGAATTGATGGTTTGATACTGACACGGAGGATTAATGAATTATAGTGAAGAACAAATACACTCGACGGCACTGACTAGTCAGTTGTCTCAATACCAATCTCTTTGAGTTATTTAATTTTTCTTTGGAGAGAGCTGTCCACCCGAGGGTTTTTTCTTTTAAGATTAATAAAGATGCAACATGGAGTAAAAAACTTCATCAAAGCAGAGGAGCTATTATAATTATAGAGCTGCTTGTTTTTTTCAGTCTAGCAGATGGTACTAAGGAAATCAGCTAAGTATATTATGAATTTGATTTACTATTGTCAAGTTGTTTTTTAATACGATACCGCTGATACATAAGGTGTTGTGACAGCAATTTTATATTTATTTTAAGTGAAACAATATTTATCTCAACAAAAATAATATTGCTGATGTTTGTATGCTTGAACTTTCGAGAGGAGAAAAAAAATAATAATAATAATAATAAGTGTGTTGATGTCATAATGACAATGGGGTGGGCTTTCTTTGTCTCCATTGACTAGTGTGGATAAAACCAAAGAATAGAAAAAAATGCTTCGTACACACACACACACACATGTATATCCCTCTCCTTAATTTTCATCTGCATAGTCACCATGGACCCTGTGAAGAAGCCTCATGCTCTCTGTATTCCACTTCCTGCCCAAGGCCACATTAACCCAATGCTAAAACTAGCAAAACTCCTCCACTCCAGTGGCTTCCACATCACCTTCGTACTCACAGACTTCAACTACAATCTGTTTGTGAAGTCCAGAGGTCCAAATTATCTAGAGGGCTTGAGCGATTTTCGGTTCGAGACCATACCGGATGGTTTGCCATCGACTAACCAACGAGGCATACTCGACCTCCCGGCCCTGTGTGCGTCAATGACAATCCACTGCTCACGGCCATTCAGAAACCTCATAGAAAAGCTCAATGCTTCACCAAATGTGGCTCCTGTCACTTGCGTAGTGTCGGACGGTGTCATGAACTTCACCTTAGAGGTAGCAGAAGAGCTCGGCATCCCGGAGGTGCTCTTTTTCACTCCTAGTGCTTGTGGTATGTTGGGCTATTATCAATTTCAGGAGCTGATTGAAAGAGGCTACTTCCCACTAAAAGGTAAATGTCTGTATAGCAAATTTTGTTGAAAATTCATACACAAGCAAGACACACAAAACTAGTCACTAAAAATTCCTAGTGAGAGAGTTTATAGAGAGAGAAAATGAAAGCATGGTGAAGATGATGTTTGAGTGCATAGTCCATTCTACTGCTACTATGCATAAAATTTCTGATCAGACCTTTCTTATCAAAGAATCCATCAAATCATAGTTGGCCCCTACCAAAGTGTATTCTTATACCATCCAATCAATTAGTCACTTGAGAGTTTATAGAGGGAGAAAATGAAAAGCACTAATATCCACCATAAGTCCATAACACGCATGCGCGCACAAATTTTTGCACTCATAGAATGCAGTGTGGTGGTATCCAAGTGGATCTCGCCGCAGTGCATCTTACGAATGCAAAAAAGCTGAAGTGTTCTACCTGAATATCATTTTTCATTTCATAACATAGTGTATTCCTTCGGAAACATCCAATCATTAATCTAGATTTTTTTTTTTTTTTTAAAAAAACAACATGGTAATCAATGGAAGCCCAAAATGCATATATGTCCTCACTATATATATTACAAAACATGAATATACAGTGTTATCAAAGTCTATAGTTTTTCTCGAACTTTTTGAATGTTTAATGTAGATGAGAGCAGCTTGAATATACAGTGTTATCAAAGTTTATAGTTTTTCTCAAACTTTTTGAATGTTTAATGCAGATGAGAGCTGCTTGAGCAACGGATTTCTTGATACTGCGATTGACTGGGTACCGGCAATGAAAGGGGTTCGATTAAAAGACCTTCCCACGTTCATTAGAACGACTAATCGCGAAGATACAATGTTCAACTACAACTTAGAATCAGTGAATAATGCTTTGAAAGCTAAGAGCGTAATTCTCAACACATTCGATGATTTGGAGCAAGAAGTGTTAGACGCCATGAGAAGCAAGTTTTCAGAACTATACACAATAGGCCCTCTATCAATGCTTCATCAACGACTTTGTGAAGCAAAGCAAGAGTGTATCGAACTGAATCTGTGGAAAGAAGACGTCGAATGCTTAGATTGGTTAGACAAAAGAGAGGACAAATCAGTTGTGTATGTGAACTATGGAAGCCTAATTATAATGACCCCTGAACAGCTGAATGAGTTTGCTTGGGGACTAGCTAATAGCAAGTGCTCATTCTTGTGGGTCATTAGGCCTAACCTTGTGAAGGGTGGTACAGAGGTCATATCGGACGACTTTATGCAGGAGATTGAAGGCAGAGGATTGGTGCTGGAATGGTGTCCACAAGAGAAAGTTCTTAGCCATCCTTCTGTTGGATGCTTTTTGACGCATTGTGGGTGGAATTCTACGTTGGAAAGCATTTGTGAAGGCGTGCCTATGATGTGTTGGCCATTTTTCGCAGAGCAACAAACAAATTGCTTCTATTTGTGCAATAAGTGGGGGATTGGCATGGAGATTGACACCGATGTTAAGAGAGAGAAAGTAGAGGGGCTTGTTAGGGATTTGATGGAAGGAGAGAAGGGAAAGGAGATGAGGGTACAAGGCATGGAATGGAAGAAGAAAGCGGAGAAAGCTACAAGGCCTGGTGGGTCATCTTACATCAACTTTGATACGTTAGTCAAGCACCTCAAAAGGTGAGAATTCGAATTGGAATCCTCGGCGGTGTGTTGATTCTTCTCGGACGTGCAAGTGTTGGAATCCGTCCGATACAATACAACGCCACGTAGAATATCACAACTCAACAGTGAGACATGTCATGGTGCTTGCTTACGAACAAGTTTTTAAGTAGAAACTTTGCAAGGGCAAAAGGAACCACCCTTTTTTACTGTTTTCTTATGCTTATTATGTGCATCCATCCCTGTGGGTAAACAACAGTGGGACAAGTAAAATGGGATTGCGGAAGTACTAGGTTTTTAGTAGCAACTTGTATGAATAAGAAGAACCACTCTTTAATGTTTTCTCATGTTTGGTATGTCCGACACCATCTTTGTGGGTTCCAAGTTAGATGCGCTAAAAAAAAAAAAAAAGAAAAAAAAAGCAATACTTGTACAAGATTCATTAGTGGTTATACTATTCTCTATATCTCCATCCCCTCCCACCCTCCCTCTCTGGACAAAACTCAAATTCAATTATGAGATGGATCTCCACCCTCCCCTACCGTCCAAAGCATACGACGAAACCCGAATTCAATTGTGAGAGATTTCCACCCTCCCCCTAGGTCGAGAACACAAGACAAAATCCAATTCAATTGAGAGAGAAAGAGAGAGAGAGAGAGTACAGTTATAAAAAGACACAGTGACTAGATCTCCACCCTCCCCTACCGTCCAAAGCATACAATGAAATCGGAATTCAATTGAGAGAGAGAGAGAGAGACATTTCCACCCTCCCCCTAGGTCGAGAACACAGGACAAAATCCAAATTCAATTGAGAGGGAGAGAGAGTACAGTTATAAAAAGACAAGAGTGACAGATGGGGAAAAAAAAGTGTCCGTGATCAATAGGGAGGTTTATGTACACGTGCGTGTATGTGATCATAGTTTGTCCATCAACTAAGATCTAACTCCATGCATGTAGACAATACAGCTACTAGAAGGGTTCTGGCATAGTCAGAAATGTTCCTGATGTTTTATGCAAGCAAAATGTATTAGAACCAAACAAACCATCTCAGCAATCTGCATGACCTACAAACATGTGGACAACAATATATTTATGATCCCATATCCTGAAACTATGTGCATAAATGGATGAATCGTCACGTTTTTACATAACAATCGCAATATATTTTGGGGAAAAAAAATGTACTGTAAAAAGATTCAACCCACTCAACAGCAACAACGACAAGATAAAACATCCAAACATGTGTAGGGTTTTGACTTTTCTTCAAGCTCCTGTGCTGTTGGCAGTGGTTCCATACTATATATGCTGTGTTGAGCACAACAGAAGTTGTCCAAATTTCTGCATGCCCCTTTACTAAATGGAGACACTCTTTCAGGAATCCCCCTGTAGATCAATTCACAGTGTCAACTGAAACTGGCAAAGAACCCAATGGATAATAGTCTATTTTGTGTGTGTGTGTGTGTGTTTTCTCACTTCACCACCATATCCAATCACATCTTGGTAGTATCAAGTCAGTTTAGAAGAGGTTGGTTTGAACAAGTTTTCCTTCCATATCATGTGGCCGTGGAAGCATATACAGTTCATTGGTTATTAGGGTTGTAAAACAAACCAAGCTACTTATTTAGTGATTGCCACAGATGTAGGCTAGCTCAAAATAATTTTTTAGATGAAAAACCCAAGCTCAATCATGTTTTGTAATTCAACCGTTTATTGAACCTGTGCCTCAAGTTCAACTTGATAAGCTCACAAGCAACCTAGGACAACATATACAACCAAGCTACTTAAATAAATATCAAGCTCATGTACTTCACTCGAAATCAACTCCTCAAAGAAGCTCCTTAAGTTTTCAGGTTGAGCTTGAGCATCCGTAGCTCCAATGGGTGTGCCTCTTCTTTTTACACACATATTTGTTCCTTTTCTATGTCCTTTTTTTTTTTCCCTCCCTAAATCAACTTATTGTTGCTTACAAGACCATCTATTCAATTAATGAAGAAACATGCTCCACTAGTATCATCATTTTTATTCTATGAGGATTTGTGAGAGAAATATATAATGCATCCATCATGCACTGATTAGCAATGTAAGTCAAGAAAAGATAACTTAAATTTGAAAGCTTTGAGCAAATCAACTGACCTCAAATAAGGGATCCGACGTCGTCTTACAAGTTCATAGGTAGTTTGATTTGTCAGAACAAGAAAACTGTACAAAAAATGACACGATCTGTAAACAGAATGCTATCTAGGATGTTTGAATTGCTTGACAAAGGATTAACAATGTTCCATAGAAAACAAGGGTGCCCGCAAGCCCCCTCACAACTAACACTTGAAGGTGCTGACCTAGGAGAAGGAACAAAAACACACATGCCGAACAGTGCATAAACAGAAACTTAAAATGTGATTCAATTAGATAAACCACTATGGCAATAAAAGTCCTCATCAAAGCACACAACTGAATCATATACTGTTCACAATATGCAGGTAATAGCCACCTTTTTCCATCTATCATTCACATATGTATATTGATTGATTCATTTAAATAGATCCAAAATCTGAAACTTTGACAAATGCCCATAACTTGAGTCTTTCTAGCAAGGTTACTGTGAGAAAATATCACATGGAATTTATGGAATAGAAATGTTATTCTCCTTGCTTAACTTTTCTTCTTATTTGTTTTTTTCCAATTACCCATTAGTCCTCACTGGTCTTCAAGGGCATTCCTTACAAAGTTATACTTTAAACAACATGGTAACTGTTGTAATTCATGAGATGGAGAGAGAGAGATGCGAGAGACAGAAAGATGCAAAATATATTTTCATATCATACTCCTTCAAGCAGCCCAAAATGAGGCTTTATACAGTACAAGGGTAATCCACCCTAATTTACACAATATTGCTTAATTACACACTAACCCTAACTATTATGGGAAATTACATAATGGCCCAACATCCTATAGGATATACATTCTAACAGTAACAAAGACAAATATCAAACTGGGCTTAATATCTTTCAATTGAGATGAAGAACAAACTTGCTTTATGATCAGCCAGTTCAAGGTTGTCTAGTGTTAGGTGATGGACCTTGGAACCAAAAGTGCTTCATCTACCAATTCTTTTAGAGATCTGATCACATCATCACATAAATAAGCTAAAGTAAAGTAGACTTAGAGAATCAAGTATTAGGTAAATAAGATCAGTTGGACACTTGGACCTACAATTACCCATATGATCTCAGCTATGAATTGAAAAAACTAAATAAGCTTGGGATAGAAACAGTAGCTACTCAACAGACTAAATGAAGGGACAATTGACTCAGAAACCATAATTTGAAACCAGTAGTTGCTCAATCAATCAAGCATACGCCCGACCAATCGAGCTCTCAACAGAATGTTGTGGATCAATCGAACTAATATATGGACTGATTAACACAAGATTATGGACAAATAGAACCAAGGTCATAGACCAAATGGAGCTCTTTAGGAATGAATATTTGAGGAGCTTTAGTATTCCAAAACAAAGTATTTTGCTATTACGCTTGTTCAGAAACTTCTAAATCCATAACTAAATAGTCTAGGACTTGGAAAAGAGACACAACACCAAAGAGCTCAGTGTGTGTGTCGAAAAAGAAACAAGAACAATGCACTGGATATGAGGAGGCTACGATGGATGATAGGAGTGCCTAAAGAAATAAGATCAGTAATGAACGAGTAAGGGGAAACCTAGGAATAACGATTATTGATGATAAAATTAGAGAAAGTAGACTTAGGTGGTATGGTCATATACAACGTAGAACCGAAGATGCACCAGTTAGGGAGAGTTGCATAGAAGGTAAGTGACAAAGAGGCCGACCAAAACTTCCATGGAATGAAGTAATTAAAAATGATTTAAAAATTAAATATTAGAGGAGACATGGTGTATAATACGAAAGAAGGAAAAAAGAGAATTGGATGTTGATGATGATAATTTCAAGACTACAATGAATCTCTGGTAAAGGTTGCTTTCTACAAATGAATCATATAAAAAGTCAAAATATCTCAATGAACACAATAAACTTTGTGGCTACACAAATGGTTGATGTATCTCTGGATCTGGTCCAAGACGAACTATTTATAGACCAAAAATTTTAATGTGTAAGACTATTTAACTGAAACATTGAAGGTACGGAGTAACATTAAACATATAATTAAGAGTAATGAACTTCATTTTCCATGGCCATGACAATGAATATCAATTAATAAATAAGAAACAAAATATATGATGCTGGACAAAAAATATTACTTTCTCAAGACAGATGACAACACTTACCTATGAAAAAGGAGGAGCAGCAGCAGAAATATCAGGGAAACTAATAATGTAGCCAACAACAATATCATGATTACATTTATCCACCTGAAACCACCCCAAAACCCAAGAACAGATTGATTCAAAGATCCAACTGCAAGGAATTCAATAAGCTAAAAGATATCATAAAGACCACCACAATCTTAGCAAATGATTTCTTTTCCCACTTCTTCTTTTACTTTATTTCTTTTAGGGGGAGGCCGTTGAATTTGATGGCACAATACCATAAGAAGCTACAGATTCACCACAAGCACCCAAGGTTCTTTGACATTGCATCTATCATTTGGTCTTATATATTTTGGAACTTTCTCAAGCAAAAAGAATGCCCAGAAAGATACATACCATGACTTTGATATATTAGCCTTCAGGTATGCAATGTACATGATGCCAGTCCAAATGCACAATGCTGTTTCCTCACATATGAACCACCTAGCATATCAATTTGTAACAACATAATTGTTACGGAAGTATATTCGAAGTACATAAAAACCCAAAAAAAAAAAAAAAAAGGGTTGAAAATTATAAGTTATATTACAATTACAAAAGAGTTCATAATTAAAAATTTGCCTACATATCTAAATTTTTACAAAAAAAAAAAAAAAATGAAGCGAAATTGAACTTCATAATTCACCTGGACACATTTTAACACCACCCAATCAGAACTAGACCATTCCCTTCCATGTCAGGTTTGTGATTTGTATGTTCATTACACTACTCTATTCATCAAACACAGATTGAAGATGAAATAAAGGTGATTAATCTGACATCTAGAGAAACAACCAAACAAAGTAATAGAAGTTCATTCATCGACACAAGAAGGTCTAGTAAACAGGGAAGATAATTATATTAGATATCTAAAACCTTAAATTTAATTCGCTGATGGTCCTTTAATGGCTAGCAGAGTAGCAGTTGTAATCTAACCAAAAATAAAAGCATCAACATGAGAATGAACAACATCTATTAATAACATAATAAAGGGTACAGACTCACCAAAATCGACAATGGTTTCTCTGTCCTACACATGTCCCAAGCCAAACACAATGATGATCAAACTGAAGAACACATTTGTCACAATCATGACAATGCTTCGCACGTGGGGGCTGAAAATATATTACATGCAAAATAAACAACAATCGAACATTGTGCCAAAAGTTAAGAACATCATAAAAATCTAAATATGCGGTAGCATATAATAGCTTTACTAATGACTTTCGGTGATTTATATAACAAGATGGCAAACATGTAATGGCACTATTGTAAGAGCCTAAAAGGCAAACTTCTTGGCAACTACAACTTTCTCTAGAACATGTCTTTTTAGGATATGTCCAACTGAGAATCCAACACTTGAATAATATATTTCCCCACATGGGGGTTTCCAGAACATAGCTTCTGGGCAGTGTATGATATCTTAGGTTTCCTAGTGCTTCTAGTAGAACCTAGTATTTTTCCTGAAAATTATGGTGAAACCTTCCTAAATGGGGACACACCATGCACATAGAAAAAAGAAATAAAATAAATCAGGCCACTTAAGCAAGATTTCACATTTTTATGCAAGCAATTGTCCAAGCAACATTTATGGATGTTGGACGTCATGCTTCCCTCATAGCTGCAAAAATAATATACAATAAATAACAAATGATAGAGAAACAAAAAGTGTGTATCATCCAACTGAAGCAAAATGAATGTCTATCCTCCATAAAGTTTGCTAGGTCTTGCTCCTACTTTCTGGGATTCAGGACACAAATGACTGAATATGAAAATATCCAAAGCATTTATTTATCCAAATAAAACACATATTGCCAAGATAAGATTAGTTTGTCAGAGATTAGGGTACAGAACAGCCATACTTTTCATTCCAACATATTAAAAGTTCAAAAAATGGAAAAATTATCTGCAGTCATTTATATTGGTAATACCATATCTTCCAAGCAAATTTAGTAGCTTAGAGAGCAAGATAATTTTCTCATAAGAAACTCAAAAGTCAACAGTTAGCATGTAAGGGGTTGGTAATAACCATTTTAACTATGTACACCATCAACTGACATTCTGCCCAACTAAAAGGTTGAGTCACAATTGCAATATTCCTTTTGTCAAAAAGGATTTGCACCTCTTTTGAGTTAAAGGTAAATGAATCAAAATTTGAGGACTACTTGTCATTTCCTGTACCTTTATATCTTCAGATATATGTTATCTTACTTTTCATTTGAAACTAACATTAATCCCTCACTGGTTTATAATATATAAATAAACACAGGCAGTGGATGTCACAATCTTCTTTATATTGCAAGGAAGCCTATGAATCTAGTTAAACCCTCTTAGTAAAGCTAAATTACTTTTCTCTTTTTCCAAATACCTTTTGTTTTGAAGGAAAGCTGTTTTATTTTTCTTAATTTTCATTTTACTGAATATATGTAGAAGTAAAATCAAATTACAGCAACCTAGTAGGGTTCTCTGGGTGTGTGCACGTCACTCATTCGTGTGCACGTGTGTGAAGCGTGAACATAAAGAAAGCTCTGCTTCCCTCTAACTGGTACCCACACAATTTTGGCCTTACAAAATTAATGAATTTTCTAAATCAGATTGTGTCATACCAGAACTAATAAACACACCCAAGGCCCATTATTTAATGGACCCAAATAAAGGATTAAAGCTAGATAAAGCCAACATGATCTAGTTTATTAGATCTTGTAATATTTGTGCTAAGTTGTATCATCTCCCCTACACATCATGTTTACCCCATTCACTAGCATGTGAAAAAATAATTCTCATTTCTTTAATTTCTTAGTCTATGAACAGAACGTTAGTTTTCCTTTTATCAGAGAGGAGGGGGGAGCCTGCATGAAGGAGACTATGACAATTTTCAGCGGCTACATGATCGGGCATTAGTGAGATTGGTAATATTTTTAGTTAACAGAAAAGACGATAAAAAATGAGAATTTTACCTGCATAACATTACAATAAGTGCAAGTCAATGTTCTGCAAAAATACAAGAGGAAGCAATCAGATGTAGATCTGTGGTTATTCTATATTGCTCAAATGAATTTATATTCAAGAAAATAAAATTATTTTGATTTATCTCTAATTGGTACATTATTTAAGTTATAGACAAAAATTATGCTAGTTCAAAACAAGATTGCTTGAAATTGGTTCAATTCATATTATTCAACCAAAAAAGTTAAAAGATTGCATTGTTCATCTGCAACATGGTTAAACTACTTTGTCAAAAGTTCATACCAATATTATGTTGGTCGATCCCACAAATCAATATTGCAGATTGAAAGAGTGTAAATAACCATTCACATTCCAGAAAAGTTATATAATAATGGTCCAGTGATTATGCCACTGCAACACTATAATAGATATTTACAATTTTTCCACCATCTCAGTTTCACATAAATCAAGTACTCTATCGATGACTCAATGGAAACAGCATGGTGTGAACAAAATTGACTGTATGCACAATATATTTGTATATAATGTAGGAAATGATGGGCTCAAAATTGATTGTATGCATAATATATTTGCATATAAAGAATAATTGCTACAAAGATACCAAATAAGTACTATCAGTCAACCCATGAGGTTTTTGTACCTTATTGAAAATCCAGGAGGATACATTTCCATCACCAGCTTTGTCCATGATGTTGCATTACTGCCTAAGAGATTTTTCCCCAATTGATTCTCACTCAGAGTAACAACTAAGCAGCCATTTTTGCTTGAAGTAGGTTGACTTTGCTTGATCATTTTAAAAATCAACATAAATAGAAAGATGTTCCAATTAGATGGTAGCCATGATCAAAGAACACTCTCCAACAACCACCATATGGTATATTTATAAAATAAAACAAGAAGAAGAAAAAAAAATAATATGCTTCAGTTATTTTCCTGCATCCTTCTTCCCATTAACAATGGAAATGAAGAGCAGTGCTTACTCTGAGTTCAATGATGTCCTTCTAAACAAGGCATCTGTCTCATTAGCAGCCCTCATTGCATCAAGAACATACCTAAAAGAGTAAGGAACAAAGAAATCAAGTTAGGCAGAATGACAAGGATCCAATGCGCTGTTAGCACAAACTCTAAACTAAAGCTC